>CH003412.1:3771003-3785739 GCA_000149265.1 Ciona savignyi | reverse complement strand
ATTCCATTGTAGCATTTGCTACAACTGGTGGATTTTCTGGTATATCTAAATACAGTATTCTATGTACTTCTACAACCACTCCTTCCCCCACCTCCATGGTGAGTGCTTCGATCAACTACCCATTTCGACTTTATGCCCACGAAATTATGGTCCCAAACTGCAGTAGCAACGGCACTGAACTTGTTCCCACTCGATATGATGGTGATTTTTCTCCCTCTGCTCAATGGTTTGTGTGTGTGGGAGTTCTTGCCTTCTTGTTTACACTCGCATCAGTGATTTTCTACGTAGTCTTTGATGCTGCCGTACGTCAAACCCATGAAAGATTGGTGACCATAGGAGATCTGGCCGCCACTGTATTATTTGCTTTCTTCTGGCTAACTGCTGCGTCAGCATGGGCTTGGGGGCTTGGTCAGGTGAAGATGTGGACCAGCCCTGTGCAGTTCTTTCTAAATAAGCCACTTAATGATATTTGTAATATTCCAAGTGTTACCTGTACAGCAGGCAGCTCGGCTAACTTCTCATCTCTTAATGCTTCTGTTGCTTTTGGATTTCTCAACTTCTTTCTCTGGTGTTGTAATATCTGGTTTGTCTACAAAGAGTCCCCCTACCACCAGGAACCAACTAAAAACGAGGGAACAGGAGAATTCCCTGGTGGCAACCCTCCACCCAGCAACATGTAGTTACTGAGAAGATAAAGCCAACCAGAAGAACAATTGCTTACCAAAGCAAGCTTTCAAAAAAACAGTTGTGTGCGTACTTTGTATTGTACCGTAACTAGTAATATAACCACCTGTCTGGTGGAAACTGGACGCTAGGGTAACATGCATCTTTGGATTACTTTTACTGGTGATCCGGTGTGCCACTGTTTACCGACTGCTGCAAATGTAACAATTAATTGTAATGTAAGATGTTTGTAGCCACATACTCTGATAATAAAGCAGAAAACTCAACAGCGGTTGTAGTTGGAACCTAGATCCATTTGTAAATCAACAACATTTGTGATATTTTCCAAAGTTTGAACACTGTTAAATTGTACCAAACGTACACAATTGTTTGTATAATAACTTGATAAATCTTAAGATCCTCATTACAAATTGACTTTTCCCGTTAGGTACTGCACCGCAAAAAAAATTGGTTTGTTTTGCTAGCATGTATATGTATATCAACCTAATTCATAACTATATAATAGCATTTTATATTTGTAAACATGCTTTTCTTAAATGCATGCATGTATAAAAACCTTTTAAGTTTACCGTTGCTATGTTTTGTAAAAATACAAAGTAAATATTTATAACTTAATGTAAAAAAGCTATCATTTGTATATTACATGAACTGTCAACATTTTCAATGTTAATGTTAATTACTCCATATTAGCTCTGAATAATTGCATTGTGGGTTTTGCAGCATGCTTTCTTTTGCAGCCCATGATGATAAAACCCATATTCCTAATTACAAATTAATGTCGACTTGCCGTTCCAACGAATGTGAAAAAAATTTAAAAATGTCTACTCGGTACTGTTAGTGTATTGATGTATGTGTGGGGGTATGTGTGTTTTATTAACTAATGTGCATATAGCTAGAAATCTACCATTAATATAGATATGCTTAATGTCATCAATACTGAGCGAAACTTTTTTCATTTGTAAAAAGTAGAGTTGGTTAATAATTGATCAACTTCAAAAACAAAGGTTCTATCTCTTGCACGACCAGAATTATTGTTTTACTACAAAGAGATTAACTAAACTTTAAAGTGGTGTAAAGGTAAACTGTTTCTGGAGATTAATTTGGCGTAATTTTTTTTAACTAAAATGGAACCTAAAGCTAACTAGTTTTTCGGTACACAAATACTAGAAAGTTGTAGCTGTGTTTAAATTAATTGTTAAAAAATGCGTAATAAATTTAACCATGGATGTTCGTTTTTGTTTGTTTTATTTAAATAAGAATAATGCACGGATAGCTTCCAAGGGACACCAATTTTCATTAATGGTATGTGTCAGTTGTCAGCTTCAAGAATTACCGACAGGCGAAGGTTTGATACTTACGTTGCAATAGAAAACAAAAATATCAATTAATAGGGGTTAGTATAGTCAGATTAGTATTACAATTTAGGCATACTGGTTAATAATCAAAACCAAATAGTGTATTCTGTAAAAAAACTTTTACATGCGTTGAACTACAAAAGTAAAACTGAGTTGTAAAAATCTAATCATCACGGATGTGGTTCTACAGGAAGTGCCGCCAACTAAAGTTCAAATGATAATATACGAGCGACCCATTACTTTATAACTTTGTGAAATGCATTGCATATTGGTGTACGTTTTTGACAAGGGTATTATACATAAGGAAAACTAAAAGAAGGGGAAACTGTACACTAAAATGTAGATTAGGGCATTTTAGTTAGTTTTAAACATGGGGTTGGAGTTATGGTTAATTCTTTGGTTGAGATTAGTGTTTTGGGCAGGGTTAAAATTAGTTTCCATAGTTTTAATGTGCAGTTCCCTTCTTCCCTCCTTCCCCCTTTCCCTCCTTTTAGCGTTGCCCTTTATACATGGCCATAACGATATGCTCAGAAATTTTTCGACTGGGTTGATTTGTGGTAAGAAGTTTCTTTACTAATAAAATAAGAAAGATATATTTGTTTCCAGCCTTCGAGTGACAAAATAGGTTGTTCCTACAGTCGTTGCGTAATGAATAAAATTTCGAACAGTAAATAGTCCGTCAAAATTTAACTTAAAATTAATTTACTAAGGCGTACTGTAAACCTTACGGCTACAATATATATAGAGAGATTTTAGTTAATTTTAAGCAGTGTATGGGTGCTTTATAACTGAACAGGCAAAATTACAATTTGTAAAAATGTTAACTTGAATGAGCAAAATGTGAGTCTAATTTTATTTTGTAACGTTTAAACGGTTCTTTAGGCCAGTTTGAACCCTTTGATTTGAAAGCCGATACGCAATAATCCACCAGACCAAAGTTTCTCAAACTATGGGTCGCGACCCACCGGTGGGTCGCGAAAGGAATCTTGGTGGGTCGTGAAAAGTTAAAGAGAGCTCTGATTAACTATACGGGCTATTTCCCATACAAAAATTAAGGGGAAATTATCATAATTGTGACATCACACAATCTTAATTCGTGGCGTGATTCCAGAGGTGTGTTCCTTTGCAACGATAGCGTAACCTAGAAACCAACAACAACTATATATAAAGTTAAGTGGGTCGCCATAAATTGTGGTAATTAATAGTGAGTCCCAACTTTAAAAAGTTTGAGAACCACTGCACCAGACTAATAAGTCGGACAACAACTTGGAATCTCTTTAAACTAGAGTGTGTCAACCACGTGTTTAACCACCACTATTCTTAAAACACAAAATGTATGCTATGTGTTAATGCAAGCACAGGGTCCCTACCACATTTGGTGTATTTTATATATACCGAGTATGTAGTTTTTTTTTGCAAGCAGACACACATGGTTCCCTAAGGTAACTGATCTTGTTATCCATGTTTATTACAGAGTATATACTGTGTATGTTATAGTCAGATATGTGTACGTCAGGTCCGTGTTATCCAACATTCCAAAAAGTTCAACCCGACTGACATTGTTTTGTTTCTGCAAGCATAAACACATTTGTTTAAAATTCAAGCGCTATAGGCCTAGTGAGAAAAAGCAAAATTCCTAAAACAGTGCGATTTAGTTTTTCATGGCTTCGGGGAATTCCCAGGGGTTCATATATGGATCATTTTATCTTACAATTCTTTCTTTTAAGTCATATAGCAGGGCCTAACGCACTGACATTTCCAAAAATATGATAAAAAAACATTTTGGTCCCAAAGTAACTCCCCTCTATTTATCTTCAAAGGACACACTTACAAATTGCGTCAATCTAACAGTATGAATCACACACAACACACTGCAATAGCTCCGGTAACCCGACGTTTGGTGCAATAAGGTGATATGACGATTACATTTTAGTGTAAGGCTATAGCCTTCTTTTTCTTCAACGTATTTTTTGCATTTTACTAAATAATTTCTTAAAAAATAAGCAGTTCGATGAGTTCCGATTTTACCCGATATGTAATAACATAGAACATTGTAACTATGGTTGTCGTCATATTACCACTTGTCCACAGTCGGGTAGTCGAGTAGGCTACTTTGTTTTTAGTATACTTGTTAACGACCTAATATAACTTGCTTGGTCGAGGCAAAGACCGTTAAGTTTATTTGCTACATTTACCAGTCATACCCAGGTTACACGTGACTGATTTTGATTAAAAATTAGATTGTCATCTATTATTGCCTTTACGTCCTTTATATTTCACGATGCCGCGGTCCATAACCACGTTTGACATCAGGATAACCTGGCGAATGCCCGTATGACGCCGCCACTTACCGTAATAAAACTTTATAAAAAATTCTTTCGTACTATAAATTACTAATCCATATTTTTATTTACACATGGAGTAATTTTGTTTTGGAAATACAGTACGTTCAAATAATATGTCAATATTCTATTACTCAATTACTGCGGACCATTATGTAAATCATGGCAAACAAAACACTCGTTTCAAAGTCAGAGTTAAACAACGGTTACTTAGTCAATATATTTATATAGCTAACACTGCGGAAAGTGACTTGGTCACGTACGCAATTGCGTCAGATGGAAAACTAGTAACCTACCACCAAGCATAAGAAAGCCTAAACTTATATATACAGTATAACTGAATGTTATATGTATACCAAAATATATATCTCATCGTATTTAAATTTGTTTAATACAATTGCTCATAGCCCTAATTCGTGTCTTTTTATCCATGCCATTAATTTACTAGCATTAAGAAAAGTTCGTTATATGTCAGGCTTTTGAAGATTAAAATGGTGTTAAACGTACAAATACAATGGTATTTGTCTGACAATTAAAAATTAAGCTAGAGGAAAATTACTTTAAATTGCACAATAACGAAGCGACAAAAGTGTGTGGTACAGCGATAACAATATGTGCCAACGAGTTCTAGGGTCGTCGCATGTCAACCAAAGAGAAAGATAATACCAGCTATAAAGCAAAGTAGAGTATTATTCAGGCTGGGTTCCTACTTAATTATATTTTTTTAAATAGTTGCAAAAAATGTGAATTGGTCAATGTAAATGAAGGTTAATCGAGCAGAATTATGACGTCACACAAAAATCTATGCCTGCGATCGATTACGCAATCACTGAAACGACCTTCATGCGGATAGCGTAGTAGTGCCGGTCACAATGAGCTGAAGTAACGGTTGTGTAATACTGGAAAAGTGTTCGACCTATTTGGTTTATTTCAGCTGTTGCTGTTAAGCTAAGTGATGAAAAGCGGTGGCAAATTTTCTTATAAATAACGTTTTGTTAAGTTTTTTATTCGAAGAGGTTGATACGTGGAGTATTTTAGGGACAATTTCATATACCTAGTCTAGTTGTAAAAGCTAAAAAAGTATTACATAAAAAAACTATCACTTGTGACATCACTTTTCGGCTTATTAAGTTACAATGAAATTTTGAAGTTGGAAAGGTAATTAATTATTAACATTTTAACGTTTATTCCAGGCTAACTTTTTACATAATTAGATTAATTTTATTTCAAATTAAAAATGGGCAAAAAGGCAGTTGTAGGAGACGTTAAAAAGGGAAAGGACATCTTTGTAAAAAAATGCAAGCAGTGCCACACATACAATGAAGGTGGTGGAAACAAGACTGGTATGTATAGTGTGATTTCTAACAAATTTGAGACAGTTCAGAATAACCTTTTGTGCCTGAACCACATTACTACTGCTAGTTCGTAAATATTTCTTTTTCACTATCTTTTATTTTCATTATGGAGGATTCTTCATTTGCTTAAACTTTCAAATTTTGAACTAATTCAGTGTAAGTAAACTTGTTAATACAGTATTATTTTGCAGGACCCAACTTGTTTGGACTTTTTGGAAGACAGACTGGTTCAGTACCAAACTTTGAATACACTGAGCAAAACAAAGATAAAGGTATAATCTGTCTGTACTTATTGCCTAATCTAAAATAACGATAAATTGTTATTATGTAAGGATTAACATGTTTACCTAGTTCCATCTCTAAACCGCTATTTTTTTATATGTAATATAGACATACCCATTTTATATGGAAAATATAGACCTCTAAGATTTTGCAAAAAAGAAACCCTTAATAAATCAAAAATTTAAGTCTACCCACAATTGGGTGAACAATTAAATTAACATGAAACAGTAGAGTGGGAGTCAAATTAAACATAAATGCTTTTATTTGTTTGCAGGAATTATTTGGAGTGAGGAAACTTTGGATGTTTACCTAACCAACCCCAACAAGTACATCCCAGGTAAAATGACAACTGCTAACCGCTACAAATTCTCTGGTACCGGTACTCTATTAAATTACATATTCATCACATAGGAACCAAGATGATATTTGCTGGGATCAAGAAAAAAGGCGAACGAGCCGACCTTATCGCTTTTCTTAAAGATGCTACAAAATAGTTTTACTTCTCTTCATATTTATTGTGTTAGCCAAATTTTCATGCCGTTGCTAATGTGTTCCACCATTGAATATTTAAAATATTTGGATTTATGGTTTACACTATCTGTAAATTGATATTGTTGGACAAAATTTACTATAAGGTTTAAACAATTTTTTGTTTGTACTTCGTTTCAAATTAGTGTTCAAACTAAAATTTTAAATTTTGATAATAAATCTACTTGATTTGTGATTTATTGTTTGAAAAATACATGGGTTTCAATAATACCTTTTTGTTTTGTTTATAGATGTTAAGTGATTAGGTAGGATTAGAACAAGGTTTGATTTAGTGTATTTCTGTGTTAAAACGGTGCATGGAACAAAGGAAGGAGGTTAATGATTTTGAGAAAGGAAAAAAGGTTTTCATGAGGAAATGTAAGCAGTGTCACACCTTTGAAAAAGATGGAAAGCATAAAACAGGTAAATTTTTTGAGGGGTTTATACTAAAATTTTAATAACTTGCATCGATGGTATTGTATAAATCCCATAATGATCTAACAGTGCTTTTCTCTAATTAATAATATGAACTAGGGCCCAATCTGTTTGGTCTGATGGGAAGGGCAACTGGCCAAGCAGCAGGCTATGAATACACGTATGCAAATTCACATAAAGGTATTTCGGTTGACAATTTCCTTCTTAAATAAAATCTCAATCATTCATTTTTTTAGGTATTACTTGGAGTGAAGACACTCTGGATATTTACTTGACTAACCCAAGAAAATACATTCCAGGTAACCGAAATTTGTAAAGTGCACGCAGTCTTTCATTTTGATATTTACTGAGAAGTTTTTATCAGGAACTAAGATGATATTTGCCGGAATTTCAAAAGCTACAGAAAGAAAGAATTTGATTACATTTCTTAAAGAAGTGACTAAACACTAATGATAAATTCCTTCAGTCTTCAGACTTTCAATCCGTATAATCTAATTTTTAAGTTTTCAATTCTGACAATGTTCTCTACAGTGGTGCTGGAGTTTTAGTTTTATACATTTACAATACAAACGAAGGAAACTGTTTGACTCGCATAGTTCAATTGATTGAACAATGAATGCAAATGACATGTCACTACCTGGTAAACTACCATTAGCCTATGTAACTAAGTTGGGCAAAATGAATAAACATCTTTAAATTACAACTGCATTTTTATTTAAAACTCCTTGTTTGTACAGAAATTCAATGATAATGATGTCACCTTTAATCTTTGTATATCTTGCTCATTACTTGAATTAACCTGAATTACAAATGAAGATCAGTACTAATATTGATTGAGGTCCTTAAAAGGCAAGCGTAATGCACGTTTCTAATTTACAAAACAGGGTTTGTTTCATTTACCTTAAGAGAATCAATATAATCCGCAATCAATTCTCGAAATTGATGAAATGACTTGTGCAGCTTGGGGCTTTGTAGCAAATTAGTGAGGCAAGCAATATGGGACTGATCTTCTAAAAAAAGAAGGTTTACAATATTGAAATATAACAATATTCCTAAAAGAATAGGTAAGATCAACACACAAGTGGTGTTAAATATATTGACGCCAAGTAATTGTACTGTGCCTATAAATATAGAAAGGAATTTAAAATGAAAAAATACAACACTACCATATTATATCTTGCGATTTACAACCAATTAATTCAAATAATCTACTAAATTAAATACTAATTAAAAAAAAAATAAACGCTAATGTTTTCTACATCTGAAGATGAGAAAATACGATTTTATCGACCAACCGAATAAATTAAGCAGGCAGTGGTGAAAGATAGAACTTGATGTGCACAACAAATCTGTACAAAGTTCCATCATTATAATTCCTTCATTAGGCTGGTTCATGTTTGCCTTTATGCATTCAGATGCAAGAAGTCCAAACTCCGACTCTAAACCTAAAAAGCAAATATTTCAATCAGGTTAAACTCGATATAAAGTTTTTAAATAAGGTTCCTTTCAATTTGCAATTAATTACAACTTTTTACTTTATTATGATAAACCAACCAGAAAAAAATGTGCAAAATAGTGGTTAAAAAAAACACTACAGAATAACACTAAAAACTGATATCACAGTATGAAGGTTTTATTTTCAATTTTTAAGCAAATCCACCATCAACGTTTAAATACAATTGAATCAACAAAAAATTAATTGATGCTGCGAAAAACACCATATTACATTATATTAACAAATATATATTGAGATGTTATACCTGTCAACCATTGAGAATGAAAGGTCTTTCCAACTTGAAATAAACCAACCCAAGCCAAGGCGTTCAATGATTTTGTGTTCGACTGTAAAGAGAAACGTTAATATCCGCATGTCAATGATACATCATCATCATCATAGCCGAACGTATTCGGTACCTCTAAATACTACAGGATCGCATGGAGCGCTTGAATCGCTTACTATACTTCGTAATTACAAAACCATGATTTTAATGTTAGGGTTGGGGTTAAAGTTAGTTCTGGGGTTGAGATTAGTGTTTGGGACAGGGTTAGAATTACTTTCCATAGCAATCTAAGTGATCCAAGCGGTCTTGTAGTATTTAGAGGCACCCGAACGTATTGGCACATGAACCAGAATTGTCGAATTTTTTCATTTGTAACATTTAAAATACAGATGATACTTACAAATACAGATGTGGTAAGTAGGATGTGAAGAAGTTCCACAACATTGGGATCACTGCCGCAGAAGTTAAACAATACATCACATGCATGGACCGATACTGCAGCTTGTTTGGTTAATTTGAATGTTGAGATTGTGTTGATTACAGCATCATGATCAATTGGCTTAGTAAATAACTGTTCCTTTTTGCAACCTGGCAATAAATTAATGAGTTGGTTAGTTTTCTGCCTTTTTATGCCCAGTGCTGTAAAAATCTTCCATTAGACATTAAGTACTAATTTTTAATACATTTTCTAAAATCACCTACCAAGAATAAGACAGAATAGAAACTGCAGCACAGCCATCTTTTCAGAGTTACTTCGTGAAATATTTTTCCGACAATAAGGTTCGATTCGTTGTACCATCAAGTCAGCGATGTAACACACAACATCTTTGCAAGTACTATCGTTCATACATAAGTGAAAGATAATGGATGTCATGTTGCGGTCTAGTTCTTGCAATCTTGAAAGTAAAGTTTCAAAAAATTTCCGCTGCAATTTACAGAAAAGTTTTATTATGCTGGGATTGAATGTTTTATTCAATTTTTTGTGATTCGAAATAATTATTAATTAGTGTTATTAAAATAGTTGATAATATCCCGAAATTAAATTAGGCAAAATAATATGACGGTACACTGGAACGTGTATTACATAAATACACAATTTAATATACCAGTAGGCCTACATATTTATTATAGTTTGACCATATGTTTTAATACTGCAAAGATAATACGTATATCAACTAAAACAACAGCAAAAACTACAAAACAAATAAAGAAAATTAACCTGAAACTGTTCACAGTGTTTGCACGGTCCATTTTCACAAAACAACTCTGTAGTAATTAGAGTTGATACTAATTCGACAAACTGTTGTTGCAAAGCGGTGACAATTTGTTGGTCTCTTCTTCTCAGAGTTGACATTATGCAGTTCATCGTGGAATTAAGACTTGTTGATAAATTACCTGATAAGGAATAGCAATATATTAAACTATTTCTATGGGATGGACAGTGGTTAAAAACAAAGAACGATATTGGAAATTATTCTTTTTAAAAACATCTTATGCAAACTTTTTTAAATAACAACTTGCATCAGGAATAACCTTTTTCTAGCTTGCAGCTTGTTGTCTTTAGCTTGATTGATTCTTTTAAAATGGCAAGTAACTGAGTAGGCAAAGATGACAGAACAGAAGAGAAGGTTTCTAATCTAAAATAGTGTGAATCGGTTATTACAAGCTTGACAGGAGAGCAAAATGAACAAGGTCCATTAAATATAGTGGGTCTATTGCAATACTAGTTGTTTTATGTAAAATCACCTAGTACTCCCCAATACCAAACAGCTAATATTCCCTTGCTGTCATGTAATCTATTACTTTAAGTTTCATAAGTCTAAATTGTTTAACTGACATCAACCTCCAAAGGGGAAATTTTAAAGATGTTTTATGCCACATCAAAAAAATTGCTGAGGAATTACAAAGTAAATGCGGAAATGTATCTTAATAATAATGGTTAGGCTAACTTGTAAATTGTAACAGAGCTTCACAGCTCAGATTAAACTATAGCATGCGGCAAAGTGTAAAAAGATCTTTCTAGAACACTTAATGAATGCAAATGGCACCACTTGTTGGAAACCATAGGGCTATTCAACATCCTGCATAGCAGAAAATTCACGACTCCAAGAGTCTGCGAATTTTAACCCACAAGTGGTAAAACTTGGCAGTTGAGTCAAGGTGCTGTATTAAAAGCATTACTGACTCACTACATTTTCGTAACAATAAGAAGATAAACAAACTTTATAAATTTTTCATATTAAAAAGTTTATATTAACTTCTTACCCACTAATACCAACATGATTTTCATAGTGTTTCATGAAGAATTCAAATATCATTGTTCTTTGTGTATGGTTACTTGGCAATGTATCCATGTAAACATGAAGATGTGAGAAAATAGAAGCATCAATTTCTGCTGAATATATGCGTACATATTATAGTTAGCTTAAAGTACAGAAGATCAACAGTTACACAAAATATTAAAATCCTAAGAATTTTAAAGCAACAGTTTAATATACACCATCTTATCTAATAGTTACCGACTGGGGTTTATGATAAATAGAATTCAAAAACTTAAAAATTTATGCAGTCACTATCCCTGAAAGCTTGTGGTAAGCGACTTAAACCAGCTATTATAAATGTAAGGTACTCTTGGATATATTTCATGCTAATATTGCCATTTTCACAAGTTCAACTTACCAATTATCGGGTTAGGTAAAACAATTTGATCTGCGCAAGATAAAACTCTTTCCAAAACCTCGTTTTCCATTGAATGATGAGAGTCGGTGGCATATTGAAGCAGATCGTTTAAATATTCAGCACATGGTGATGTTGTGTGATTGGGCCATGATTCAGGTGGGAAAATCGTAGCTAATTCACAGATTGCTAGATTGGCATTTCGCAAATCAAGTTCCTGTAAGATAAAGCCATAATAAGCAATGCATGTACAGTCAGTTTTTTATGATTCCTTGATTTTTTGCTGTCTTTAATTCTGTTTGACAGTTATAAAGAAGCGTTAGGAGCACCGCACTGTGACACAAATTCATATATATATATAATATACACAAACTTAAATACAAAACGCATATATATATATACATACACGTATTTTGAGCATCACTTACTGTAGTTACTGGAGACATTTGTTTTCTCTTCTTTTTGTGCGGAGTATATTCTGCTGAGAATTCGCTTTGTTCAAATGGAAAGTTTGCATAAAAATACTTTGTAAAACTGCTTCCATAATTCTGGTATATCCAATTCCTCTGTAGAAGTATATCGAAAATTAAAACAATCATCTAGGTCCGGCATGAGTAACATAAGGCCCACCGGGTCTGGCCTGTAAAGGGCTTTTGACCGGCTCACATACTATATCTAACCATACTCTGTAACGGGTCCACTCCAACAATATCATGTAATTAAGATATTAAATACTATTCATGTACTAATCCGGCTCAACAAGGACTTCATTTTCCCACATCTGGACGCCAACTGGAGAAGTTGCCCCTAATCTAGGAAGTAGATATACATATATACACCAGCATTTTTTTAAAAAAACAGTTTTTAAAGCCAAAATTCATGATTTGTAGTGTTAGCTAGGAGCCCTTACCAATGTTATGTTTATTGCATTAAATATACATACATAACAATAGGCGTAAGGTTGTCCGTATTGTAGGCCATGCAGGAATTCGAAACCCAAAAATATTTTCAGGAAAACTTTCCTACGCACACGGTAGCATATTAAAAACTATCTACCTTTCAGTAAGTTTTATAGCATACAGTGCTTTTACATACCAGTTTCAAAGATTCGGTGCAACTTTCACGATCATTCTTTGACCTGGTACACAATTCCAATGTTATATTTAACACAAGATTCATAGTGGTGACTGTTTCTTGGTCTCTGGTCAATATACCATTTGCGGATACTTCAAGCCAACATTGGAATAATAGAGGCAAAATTGTTGATATTGTTTGTGTTGTTGTCTTCTGCTGCACTTTGACAACAGACGAGCTTTCCAAGCTTCTAAAATAACATACAAACTTTAATAACATAGCTTTCTAGCATCTGGAAATTTATAGAACATGTTTACACTGTAATACTTAAACAAATCTATTTTCTTGACAACAACATACTTACATTATCTACTTGGCCATTATATACATCTACTAACTACACAGCTTAACAAAACAAAATACCTTAACAAAACTCCATGCTGTCTTTTAATATTAGGAATTAAATGCAGTCCGACTTCCCCACAGTCCCAGTTCACTTTGTTATCAAAGTTGACAGTGTTTGTAGGATCCACAGTTGGCGTGTTCTTAAGCAATGCACTAAGCCTTGTAAGAACTTTGATCCTCCATGCAATGGCGGATTCTTTCTTAGATAGATTCATAGCGAGTACCCGTGAATTGGCCAACCTCTCGCCTTGTTTTGAAGAGATAAGCTCGATAAAATGTTGCAAAAGGTTCAACCGATTTTCATCCGAGCACACTAGATTAGGAAAGAACTCAAAGCACAGATCGACAACCTATACAATAAAGTTATACAAAATTACCAGAGTTTATGGGATTCGAAAACGGTTCTGAGCAATATTATTTAATACCTACGAAACTGGTCGCGTACTTGTCGGTTGTGTCCTTGGGCAAGGCATCTAACCGATATTCCCTAAACGGGTATCCCGACGGTGGGCGCGCGGTGATCTGACGATTGCCTGTGTGTTAACCCCCTTGGTTTTCTTATTCACGGAAATAAACACGAATATCCTATACTATTCTACCTTGAGATGTAGTTTAAAATCAAAAATTTAGTTTTTCACCTTTAATGAATCACGTTGAACGTCTTTTGATATGTGAGACATGGCACAAAACAAATGCGAAAGAATCAGTGGAAAACTTGGGCTTATTTGTCGCTCTGGTACAACGGAAAATATGTGCCACAAAACTGATGTGGAAGCTTTTCTGAAATTAAAGTAAGTTTTGGTTGGAATAAATGAAATTCATCACAGCTCCAAAGATACTATTAATCCCATATGCTATCCACATACCACCTGGGGAAAACTAAAAGGAGGGAAAGCCGGAAGAAGGGAAACTGCACACTAAAATGAAGATTATACCATTATAATCTTTAGTTTTAAACATGGGGTTGAAGTTAGTGTTAGTTCTGGGGTTGAGATTAGTGTTTAGGGCAGGGTTTAAATTAGTTTCCGTAATTTTTAGTGATCAGTTTCCCTTCTTCCCTCTTTCCCTCATTGTAGTGTTGCCCTACCACCTGCATATATATTTAAATATATACATAACAGCTGTTCAAAGTGTCAAAATATATCATAGACCTACCGAACTTGGGAATCGACGTCAGTTACGGATCGAATCACTCGTTCACAAATCTTCATGCCATCAATTGATTTATTGCTTTGATGGTTGGACAAAATTTCTTTCCCAAACTTTTGTTTTTGGTTAAAATCTGGCATTTGCCCAAAAGATAAAATGTTGGATCAAAACTCCAATCACTTAATTTGAAAACAAATACCAAAATTATACTGTTATTTTACAATTTTACCTGCTTCTTGCATTTGGTATTTAATCTGTCTCTCTTCTTTGGCCAACTCTCGCATCTCCGAGTTTAATCTGAAAAATATACATTTCAAGCAATCTAAAGTATTCATTTTGACTGTTAAATGGGTCAGGTTAATTAATACCACCGAAGCTCAATAAGAGAGCTTTGAGAGATTGGATGATCAAGAACAGACGTTTGCGATACGGTTGCGTCCTTCGTGGAGGCACGAAGCAAACGTCGCTTATACCAATGTTTTAAGGGGTTCCAAAAATGCATTAGATATACACAACACATATTGCAATAGCTCCGAGGTTTTGTGACGATTGCCCTGCGATATCGTCCCTTGCGTTTTCCCATTCACAAGTATAAAACTTAAAAATCCGACTTAAGGCAATCAGTTTAGACCGTTTCTAGGGTAGGACATCCATGTTTATCTCTTGAGTG
>CH003412.1:3656789-3765037 GCA_000149265.1 Ciona savignyi | reverse complement strand
TTTATTTATTATTTCTAATTGGGAATATAATGATAGAAATAGTTTGCCTTTTAACTTCGGTATATGTTATAACAGGGTCACTGACCTTTTAATTTGAAAGCAGCAGCAACAGCAGAACACTTTTGAATGGTTTTCTGCATTTGTTGCGAGCCACTGTAGCAGCGAATACAACATTTGCACTCAGTAGGAAGAAAAACATCAAGCAATCCGTCAAGTTCCAAATAGCACAACAGTGTTTCAAGTCCTATAGCAAAACAATCATTTTAACACACTACATTTTTAGGAAGTATTCAAGAGTATTTTTTAATAAGGTTAAAGGCAAATTTAGTTGGTACCTGGGTAAGTTTATAAACTTCTAGACAAAACAGTCCTATAACAACATTTATACTTAGCACAATAAAAACCACAGTTTTCAATGAACAATCCTTGTAGTAATAAAGCACTCGAGTCAAATAAATGCGCCGGTAAACCACTTGAATGTTCAGTCCCAAATGAAAATCACAAAACACGTGGTTATTTTGATCCTGAGTAAACAATTCTCACTTAAAATGGCGTGAATTGTTGAAATTGCGATTAAATGAATCCACTTCTGATCTCTTCCGTGCAGAAAGTGTGAAGGAAAGTGTTTGCTTGGAACCATGGTGGTGTTTAAACTCCATAGCTACAAAGATTTCACTGAGGAAATGAAGCATAAGTAATTCAAAGCCACTCTTATTGAATTTCCATTCAAATGACATTACAGGAGCCAGGTAAGCTGTTAATCCGTGTGCTTATGACAGCACAGCATGTCGCTATTCATTGGTAAGGGACTAATTTTATGCTTCATTAAATGTAATCAATTTTTTATTCTTAATGCCGTAAACGTGACCAACCAAAACAGCTTATAAGGCTTAGTGACCCTTCACATTACCGAAATAGAGTAAAAAGAAAAGTAATTGCAAATGCATGTCAAGCATCTGCACGTACCAAAATCAATACAGGAAAAAGTAAGGAAAGAGAATATTGGTTTAGAGAAAACCAATAGCAACAGCAAAGTAGACAGGCGACATGCCCCAAGACAATTAAATGGCAATAAATTAGTTTCAGGTCTGTCGCTATGGAATATTTTCCCAACGATTCAAACTTTTAAATCCCATAAAATTTTGTCAGTTAACGATTAACTTATAATCTGGAAGGTCAGGCAGAGCAATGAATATAGCAACGGTTTGTGGACAATTTTTATCTCAATGCAGATGTAGTGAAGCCCAGTAAGCTTTATAATTGATTTTTATTACAGGTGTATATATAATCTATAGAATGGATGGAAACAATAGATTTACAGGCAGAAGACACAGTGTTGATGCTGTCGCTATTGCAAGTTCGTTTTTCTTTCTTTGTCAACTATTTTTTATGTATTGAATTGATTATTTATCACTAATAAACGTAGTTGGGTTCTTTCTCTAAATTTAAATTCTCAGAAATCTTTAATTTACAGACATGAAAAAGCGTGAAAAAACAAAGGAAACACATGAACCATTGCCAAGAATCACAAATCCAATTGTAAGATAATTTAAATAAAAGTACATCACCATTTATGATTGAAAATTCATGTATCCATGTTTAGGGTCAAAACAGAAGGCATTCTGTAATGATTGTCCCACCTCCATACAGAAGATTGTCCATGACGCCATGGAATGCAAGAAAAACCAGTAGAAACTTGTCAATATTTTCCATGCAGGTAATTACTCCGTTGGGATATCCTGTCATGGCCATAATTGGATCATGTCGTAAATAATTTTAGTATGAGTTATGACCCAGTGAAAATTGTTTAACAACATGGGCAATATGGAATAACAAGTTGAACAAGCCATATCCTGTAAAGAACATATATCCCAGTACCAGTAACCTATAAAGTTCACCGAAAGGTCGTTCACACGCTTGAAAACAATTTTCAGTTAAAAAAAGTTTGATTTGACCTTTTAAAAAGTGACAGTCGTTATTCGTTGACATTAACTGCTTTTTTTACTATGTAGTCAAATGCATTGACTACATTCTCGGGGTTACCGATAGTGCCACAGCCGAAGATTGAAGTTGAAAACACATACAAATTAGAACCTGATGACGGAAAACAATTTAAAGCACACATTGTAAAGAAGGCTGTTAAAGAGGTGCGTGTGGTAGCAGAAATTCTCGTTATTAGACCTATTTTTGGTGTTTTTGTTGTCAAAGAGTGTGGTTATTTATTTCAACCCAAATTCTATTCTGTTATTTTTTTGGATGTTTTTGTTGTCAAAGAGTGTGGTTATTTATTTCAACCCAAATTCTATTCTGTTATTTTTTTGGATGTTTTTGTTGTCAAAATGTCTTTATGTATTTAGTTTTTTATATGCCCGACACACTTCATGTTGGCGTTAAAGCATTCGACTTTAAACTTAGTTGATTGCTGCGACATGTAATTGTTTATACAAAGTAACGAAATAGCATTTAAATTTAAATTGACACTAGTCAGCTTAGTATTTGTTGTTGCAGCTAAGTGGTATCGTTAACATGTAAAATTGTTACTTAAATTATACAAGTCATGCATCTCTTCCTTAAACACCAACTTTTTTCTGATTAGGTTTTTGACGAAATGTTAGAGGAATCGGATTACATGCAAAAGGATCATAAAAGTAGGTATAATGTGAAAAACTGGTGTGTTGAGGGTAAATGTGGGACAGTGCTTGTATGACAATGAACTGCGGTGTATAGACTTTCTTTAAACGATTATTTCTAGTGCTTGTTTAAACACAACAAACACAAGTTAAAATAGAAATGAAATAAAAAAGAGGTTAAGCAATTTGAAATGATGAGATAAAAACTTTGGTATTTGCAGAGAAAGGTTATAAACAATGGAGCAAAGCATCTGACTCATCTGAAGGCGGAAGACTGGCCAAGATACTGGTGAGCGAGGTGACAGACAAGGTCAAAACACTGGCTATGGACAGGTGAGGGTTGTGACTTTTATGTTTTAAGCTTTTACAGAAAATTAACAAACGGCCCTTGAAATTGCCTTTAAAGTTGACAATTTAGCACTTAGCTAACTGAGTTTTTCGTATTTAAAAATAATATATATCAAAACAGCATTATTATCCAATATTAATGCTATTAAATTATAAAAGGAAATGTCCTAGCTGAAAAGCCACCACCTATCCATTAGAGTTTTAAAAATTATTGTTAAAGGATCAAAATGGCAAAGCACAATCAGTTTATACTCACAGCTAAACAGCTAAACCAGCATGAATAATGGCAAGATAAAACTAAGATCCAAATAAGTACAGAAGAATGCTTTTTATACTGAAATATCTGTAGAAAACTAGATTATGTTTCCTAAACATTAAATGTTTAGTCGACAATACAAATTCGTTGCAAATGCTTTCGTTGAAAAGATATTAGGCCATACCCATAAAACTAAGATTTAAATAAGTACAGAAGAATGCTTTTTATACTGAGAACTCTGCATAGAACTAGATTTTGCCTTCTAAACATTCAATGTTTATGCGGCAGATACAAGTTGGTGGTGAATGCTTTCCTTGGAGAGTGCAAAGGACAGGGTATGCTCATAGCAAGCCGGGGGCTTTGGAACACAGCACAGATGGACATGTAACCGTGGAGTGTAAGACGGCAACCCATTTTGCAGTGGTCGTTGTTCACGCTGTATATTTCGAGTGAACAAAACAGTGCAGCTTTTTATCTAGTTGTTTTAGTTCAGTTAAAGCCATTCCATTGTATTCTTTTGTTATGTAATTGGATCACAAAATTGGTGTTTTGTATTTATGCAGTAATAACATTTGTATTTATGTTTTCTTGAGGGGGAGCTAATTAATAGAATTTAATTAAGGGAGAAAAAAATTAGAAATTTAACATTCTGTTAACAATGTTTAATTTTAGTACCTATAAAAGTACTTAAGTAACTACATACCTAATAATCTTTTATCAGCATAAAGTTTTATAAATACTTTTATATAGAAAAGTTCAAAAATAAAATAACTATTTTTTTTACAGTTTGAGAATTAACAACTTATTATAACTACTGTGCTTAAGTGCAAACTACACAATAAATAACCTTTCTTGTACATATGTGTAAAAGTTTTATAAATTTATTGTTTTTGTATTTTAAAAATGACTGTTACCGCATTAGAGATCACCTATCAGATAATACCTAGTGCAACCAATAGCGAGACTTCCCCAAATGTAGTATAATAACATGATGAAACCAAGGCTACATTGACTTTAACTTAAATCTTGGACCAACTGTTTAGTAAAAAATTATGTTTTACGACTAGCCTAAAATGCTTTTCACATGTTGTGTAAAATTATAAATATTGAAGAACACAACCGACCTTCACGATTCACGTCTAATAATTCGATAGTCTCATCAATAGGTATTGCGGCATAGTGTCCCTTGCACTGTATGTTCGAACTGCAATTTAAAGCGAAAACGTTATCCATAACATCAGTGACGACTAAATGTACTGCAAAAGTGAAAAAAATGATTAAATGGAAACGGATAGATGTATAAAACGAAATGATGCCCTGATTATGTAGAATTCATTGCGTGTTTTATGATATAATTAAAACATTATTTTTCAACAACTTTTTTTAAAATGATCATGTCTTGTGTCACAATGTTGAGCTAAAACTCGCTTCAATGACCTCAAATCTAAAATTTCCTTCAAGGACCAAACAAAATATTTTTCAAATCTTTGTGGCTGCTTTGCTTGGAGCTGTATTACTGTTGTAAAATAATTCACATATTGACATAGCATGTTTACAATATGATTTTGTCTCTAGACTTCCCGTAGCGCTCTTTTAATCAATATCAAACACTGTATTAAATATTTATGAAAGCTCCTGTAACCCACATGTAAATACAAGGTAATCTGACAACTGCACGGGTATGACAAGCTATGTTGTCCCACATGAGAATAAACAAGGGGATAAAGGGGATATTCTAAATGATATAATGCACATGTCATAATGCTCCCCCAGTGTTATATTAAACACACGAACAAAACAAGAATATCTGCATGCAACAAACTTACACTGAACATTTGCATGGAGGGAACAGAAGTTGCACGAGTTTCTTCACAGTGACACGATCAATACTCTTCCCATAGGTGTGCCTGCTCAGCTCAGATAAATCTTCACCCTAACGTTCCGTTCAAATGACATTACAGGAGCCAGGTAAGCTGTTAATCCGTGTGCTTATGACAGCACAGCATGTCGCTATTCATTGGTAAGGGACTTATTTTATGCTTCATTAAATGTAATCAATTTTTTATTCCTAATGTCGTAAACGTGACCAACCAAAACAGCTTATAAGGCTTAGTAAACCTTTACATTACCGAAATAGAGTGAAAAGAAAAGTAATTGCAAATGCATGTCAGATAAATCTTCACCCTGATGTTAGCCATGTATTTGGGAAAAATATAAAAGGAATTCAAAGTTTTAAAATTTACAAGTTTTAAAATGAGGTTTTTTTAGAAATAAAAAATAGAGCTATTGTAAATATGTGGTAAAGACCTGGGAGAGAAAGTTAAATCTAATCACTAGGTGTTTTTATTAAAGCTCCAATGCATAAAACATAAACTATATTTATAACCCTAGTTTTTTAAAAGATGTTTTAAAAAGTGTCCAATTCCATTATCAATTAGTAAATAACAAAGACAAAATCACATGAATTGCACACAAACCACCTCAGCACCAAGAAAAAGATGGCATTCCGCAGGCAATCTATCTCGACCAGCTCTCCCTACTTCTTGAACATAGCGCTCAAATGACCTGCATAAGATTTGTACATGGGCTTATTAATATGACATATAATGACAGAGGCAGCACAGGTCTCTGCATATTTTGTGCATCCATCTTTTCAACATACATGCCACAAACCTAGGCATATTGTAGTGAATCACTGCTCTTACATCGTGTTTATCAATCCCCATCCCAAATGCAACGGTTGCTACAACTATTCTTAACTTTCCCGACATGAATCGTTTCTGTACAGCTCTCCGCTGTGCTGCTGACATGCCTGAAAAAATAGAAAAGGTTGTTTGGTATAATGCATAGATCGGTAGAGAAATCAATGAAAAAAGCTTAAATCTCAAATTTTTTGTTCCAAACATTACCATATAAAAAGTAATATTTCCTAATTATAACAACCTAAGTACAGGGATACAATGCATATAGTTTAATATTGTTAGATAATATAAGCTTGTAAAAAACTGTAGCGCCGATATGATAAATATCAATGCGTAAAAGTCATATATTTATATATTTGTACTAAAAATTTATGATCACCATGACATTACAGACCACCTCTAAAGTTAAATTGGCAACATAGAAAGAAAAATTACAACTCTACTTATGTGTTTTTAATTTTTAAAAAGTACTTTCTTCCAACCTGCATGATAACATTCTGCCTCTTGTGTCACAGCACGACGTTTGCTGCCTAAAAAAAAAGATGTAATTATATAAATTATAGGCGATTATATCAATTTACTTTTTGAGTTAGCGCCTCGTTTTCTTTTCTTTGTTTTCCCTTCAACAAATTCCTCCACTGGTTCAGGCTGTAAATAAAAACATCATGTAAACTGTTGATTAGAAAGAAGGTTAACTTAAAACATTAAAAAAATTAACTCATAAGCATGATTGGGTGTTTATATTAATACTTTAACTGACATTAACAGGCTTTCATAGCATACAACTTTATATTTTATTTTATAAATGCAAACATATAAAACACATAGTCAGATTTATTCAAGAGACTTGTAAAGGTTGGATACCGGCCGGTTATCCTGGCAGTTAAGTGGCGCCGCCTTTCAATCAAAAGGTTGCAGATGCGAAACTGGTCGCTAGCTAGTCGGTTGTGTCTTTGGGCAAGGCACTTTACGACATTGCCTGAACCCAGCGGATTAATGGGTTCTATCAAATTAAAGGAACGTGTCTATCATATACAACACACTGCAATAGCTCCGTTAACCCAACGGTGGACGCGAGGTGATCTGACGATTGCCTGTGTGTTAACCCCCTTCGTTTTCCTATTCACGGGGATAAACATGAATATCCTATCCTATACACATTGCACAGTTTATATTCACCTCAAACGGTGCTGGTTCACGTTGAAGTCTTGTTCTTAAATACGAGGAAACTCTCACCACCTCATCCCGACGTGTGCAGTATATTATCACAGAATCAAGATTGCGAAATCGATCTCCACTCAAAAGCATCTCTAATGCCTAGTAACATTGGTTAAACAGATTAAGAAAAACAAATATTTATAATTTTAGGTTTTTAATATCAAATATTAAATAAATGTTCTTGGTTGTATTAAGGTTTAAAGTTAAAAAACTTTAGAAAACCGACTTATTTGACTAAAAAACATTTGGTGCAAAATTACATTTACAAATTCTACCTCATCTTTATATTTATCCTTTGAGATGGAAAGTGAGAGATTCCGAGGCAGGGACATGTTCAGGATCATTCCTTCCCGGAAATCTGTGATCCCTGTTGACATATTTAATGTAATACTTCATTAAAGGATTCCCGAAAGATAAACAAAATACTGTCGTTTACGATTAATGATGGGATATTTATCCCCTTGTGTGGGACAGTGAACTGCATTTGAGCAACTAGCTACTGGTTTCGATCTTTCTTTACACTTTTAGGCAGGGTTGTCGATAACCTGTAGTCAGCATTTCTAAACGATATGTTTAAAATTCTTGTATTGATGTAAGCAACACAAAAACAATTTTACCTCCAACATACTACAACAGCTCATATATAACAGCAAATAGGCGGTAAAGTCTAACGGTTTTTACCGGGAAGGATAAAGATAAAGGCGACAGGTAATTAGCAATCAACGCACGTACCGCAATCACGCACAAAGAAAGACTGTAACACATTCACTGACAACCCAACACACCACCACTGAGTCATTGGTTTACACAAACATTACAGCATCATCTCACCTAGTTGTTTGGCCACTGAGATGCAAGTTGACCTCGTGGATGTGGCTGTTAAACCAACAAGGCACTTTATCCCAAGCTGATCTTTCAACACCTAGTAATAAAAACACTTTTTAAAACATTAAATCTCAGAACATAATAAGCTGTATGGTTTAAGTTAACAGTTGGAATAATAGTTCAATTGGTAAAGAAATTCCCATTTCAGAAGGTTAAGTGATATCTGTTTAGCCCCTACATTCAACCACACAAATAACTATTATTAAATAAAATAAATATTTGATCCAAAAATCCAAAAAAATACCTATTAATGTTTTATATTGGTTTAATAGAAATCTTTGTTCTCAGAGAATATAAATTCTCACAGCTAAACTGTTCAGTGAACAACCTACACTAGGAAACAACAAAGAAAAACATGTGTTTATTACTTTCTAAAACAGCAGCAATCTAAAACAGCAAGTAACTTAAGTCTAGTTCAAAAGTGAATGACCCAAAATAAAAAAACCTACCTTGCAAACCCTCAAATAGGACGGTCTGAAACTGTGTGACCACTCCGACAAGCAGTGACACTCATCCACACAAACAAACGATATTGGGGGAAGTTTTGCAAGCGGGCTGTAATAAGGTGACATTCCGGCCCATGATGTAAGAGCTTCGGGAGATACCAGTAATATATCAACCTGTGTGATGAACGTGGGATTGAACAATTTTAGTTTTCTAAAAATTTATAATATGATAAGAAACAATTTGTTGTATTTTAAATTATAAATTACTGAGATGTCCAAATTTCATCATTGCAAATTTATAACAGCACACAGATCATTAGTGATGTAATCTAATGTGTTTAACCGCCAAACATGTTTAATGTTAAAATGAATAAAAAGTCAAAAGAAGTTACATACAGAATGTACCATATGTTAGTTGTATGAACTCTTTTCAAAAGTATTGGGTTCTATTTTATACCGATATGCTTTCTTTTAGATCTAGTCCTTACATTTCCCTTTTGAATCTCGATCATGACATTTTCCCTTTGATCTTTCGTCATTCCTGAATGCAGTCTTGTGGCACGTAGGAATTTTGGAAGACCATGTACCTTGCAAGATGCAACATGAGTGTTAAATTTAATCAGGGCCAAAAATCCATCAAATTCTGGGGGGGTAAGAATCTCGCATGTGGAAGACCACGCAAGTAACAGGGTTAAAACATGGCTCGCAACTCTGGTTGTATAACGTTACAACTGTTTAAATGTGATATTATAACAATCTCACAGTATGATGCTGATGGAAGTATTATAGACTACAAAACATGATACCTCAGTTGAATAGAAAACGGTCGCAGTAAACATTAATTAATTTTTTATATGCGAGAGTAAATTCTTACTCGCACGGCGTGCGTTATGCGAGTAAACACAAGTATTATTCGCATTACTTGCACAAATTTTTATCCCTGTTTAATGTATGTGGCCACTGTGATTTTTTATACTAAACTTACTTAACAATATTCGGATAATCGGCTTTTACCAAAATTTGACAAAAATGAAAATCAACCATACTAGAGCTGGATTTACATACTCATCTGACCAGTAGATTAGCAACCCATTTAGGAATTTAAATAGGGGCATGAACTTTCAAAGCACCAAATGGGTAAGCATTTAATAAAGTATTTTTTTGTTTAAAATAAATTTAATATGAATAACAATTACTTGATCATCCATAAGAGACACAAGAGGAGATATCACTAGAGTTATGCTGCTATGTTTCATAGCGTACATATAAGCAGGCAGTTGATAGCATAATGACTTTCCCGAGCCAGTAGATAACACAAGTAATGTTGGTTCACCTGCATTTATATAACGATGTCAATTATTTACTCAATTAAATTAATTATACCAACTCATAAGCTTATATTGTTCATTACTATAAACATCCATAAGAAACATTGAAAGAGATATAATTAGACTTATGCTGCTATTTTTATAGCATGCATACATACATAAGCTATTTGTGTAACTTTATATCATGCAAAGCATAAATATAAGCAGTTTCAATGTGTTTCCATACTTTAAACATTAAAGCATGCATATTTGATAACTGGAGTAGTCATACTCATGTCTTGTATGTTTAATTTTATTAAGCTAAACTGATATCATAATATTGTATATAATGTTATAATATAAGATCAACCTTGGTACGATAGAAGAAAAAAGGTACCAGATGAAGAACAAAAATTACATTATAAGGTTTAAACCTTCTATCGATTAATAGCTTTATATAGAATTATACAAACCCAACAAGATCCTTTTTATAGCTTGTATTTGACCAGGACGAAACTTAGAAAACCCGAATTTTGTAAGTACAGACTGAACTTCATCTTCATTAAAGTCATCCTGGGTATAAACCGGGGCTGCATGCTCAAGGGTGATTTGGGTTTGTAGGAATTGTTGGCTGTTTACAGGTTCCGCAACGTCTTGCTGAAGATTTTCGAGAAACTTATCCCATGATTCTGAAAATATGGAGAGGTAAGGTTAATAAATGACAGGAAAATTTTGACGATACGGAAATGATTTGAAATTATAAAACGTCTATTTCAATCCAGATACCAACTTTATCGTACAGTGCTGTTAAAGTCATCACAAATCTTTTACTTGTCGGTTTTACGAATTGGGGCCCTTTTATATATATTATATCTATGAAGCACAATACCTTTGTTTTGAGCCTCTCGATCTGCTTGCGCTTTTCGCTTAAACTTTTCTGCATGCAAATAAATATTGATATTAGTGCAGTAATGGTGTAATACACTGTAAAAAACGCTTAAATTTTTTTTTGCAATAGTCCAGTTCATGGATGTCCAAATAGGGATGTCTGGGATGACTAAAGGCACTTAAGTCTAACCAAATGGAGTGATTACAAATCAAACAGCACTCCTGTTTTTAAAAATAAGTTAAAAAAGTAAATTCGAAGCGAAATTTTGATATGCAGAAGCGGGTGTATTTTTGACAGTTAGGAAAGCTAAATCCGTTTCCTTTAACTTTATTTATTAGACAATCTCCCACTAAGCGTGTATGTAGAATTGATTGGTCCCATCCAACTTGCCCGCGCTAAAGAGAGCTAACACTTAGTATCTGTTTGATGACTCATCCGAGCGTGCTCAGTTCACGATGATGATAATACAAGAGATCATAGAGCAAACATGTAATTACGCAATGAGGTATCCTAGACATGTACATATATTTGTTGGAATATAGCATTTGTTTCACCAATTGTTCAATGCGAGTAAAGAAAGCCGAATAGTTTATGTCGGGAAAACTAAATTTTTGTGCAACTCGGACCTTTGGCTCATATCCGGACAGTTGGAATCTAACCGGAACAAAAGGCATTTTTTCAGGATTGGGTTGTCTTCTATACATATACACAAACTTGTTAAAAAAGTAAACACTGACTTTTCTACACCAACGACTATTCTTATATTGATTATCATAGGTCTCTATTAGGGCTGCGAATTAACGGTTAATTTAAAAAACGGTTAACTGATGTAAAAATAATCGGTTAACCGTTAACCGATTTCCTTTAAACTACCATCAAATCGGCACCGTTTTTGGCAAAAAAAAGTTCAGGCAGCTGTAAAGGGCAGCAAAGAATTAACGCGCGTGATTACCGGCATTATCGGGTCTTATTTATGTGTTACTTTATAGTTTTTAAACGTCACCTTAAGACACATAGTATAACTTTGATTGTAATGCGTAAGATTGAGTTAAAAATCAAACAATTAGCTTCTGAATGGTTGCTTATATTACTTTGACAATCAAACAATCGACGTGTGAATGGTTGCTTATATTACGTAATAATGAAACAATCAACGTGTGAATGGAGTTATGTATATTTGAAGATTATTAAAACGCAATTACGCCCAATTAAATGTGGGCGGTAAAGTAACGTTAAAAAACGGTTGAACGGTTAAAATTTGACGTGACGGTTAACCATAAAAACGGTTAACCGTGGTTAACCGTTTTTTTTTTTCGCAGCCCTAGTCTCTATAAAAAACTCTAAAAACTATGGCATGTAATACCTGTAATAAGTTTCTCCAGACTGAAAGCGCATCTATCATGTACAATCGTCTGAACATTTTTTAAAGCAGGAGCTCGGAAATATAACTTGCATCATATCATAACAACAACATTATCTTATCAGTTGCCCCATACATTAAAACTGTTCTTCTGTGTGTGTGCACTACACTGCACTGCGCAATGAACTCGCACTTGGTTTAAGGGACATTCAAGATTTTAATAACACTATTTTTGTAATAACAACCTTTTAGATTCATAGGTTCTGCAAACATATAGACAAATAGCAATGGATGAACAGTGGTTTTCCATGCGTGAGCAATATGTTTGCACTAGGGAATATGCAATATGTTTGCGTGAGCAATATGTTTGCACTAGGCAATATGTTTGCACTAGGGAATATGTAGCTAAAAAGCACCCCACTTGTGCATCTTATACCAGAAACCTGACATTGACTATAAGGAATTTTATTGCTAATTTCCAGGTTTCCACAGCCCTACATTTTTAAATCCTTACGATTATTACTTTTAATACCAGTAATCATTATATCCAAGCTTAACCATCTCAAAGTACCTGCATTGCAATTACTCGCCCAATGGCCTGATTCTCCACATTTGAAACATTTGTCTTCACTTTTGTCTCGGAAGCCTCCCCCACCACCTAATGATGCACCGCCACTTCTACCTTTCCAACCACTCTTGCCGGAATATCCTTTTTTTGCAAGTTTGTGACGAAAAACCTTAAATAAGGGCGGGATGTATAAGATACAGTTAATATAAAATTGTAGTAGTACAAGCAATTTAGAGTTTGAAGATATAAAATCAACTATTTGTTAAAATTTTGGACCTTTGCTAAGGTTTGATTCGATTTAAACCAGAATGCAATTCTCAATTAATAGATTAACATAATTTCATTTGATGGTCCATAGAAAAGAGTTGGTCCACAAAATAAAAATTCTCACACCTGCTTCCGAAGAAATCTACCCTGGCCACCTTTCCGACTAAAAGTCTTCTGCTTCATGTTCAAGCGTCGAAAATTAGTGCTTGCCAAAGCATTGGATTTGGCAACTGAATGTCGTTGTGCCGCTTTTCCAACTAAAAAAATTATTTTAAAATTTTAAAATTGTATGAAACTGATTTTTATTTTTATTCAAATTTTTGTAATTGTATGAAAAACACATTTTTTATTCAAGCTTTTGTAATTGGATGAAACATCTCAATTTTACCAACCTAAATAACAATATAATCAAAACATCCTTAAACACATAAAATAATATATACCGTTTTTCTGAGATTCCATTTTTTCATCAAAGTCTTGATCAGTTTTGTTGTCATTATTGACATGTTCAGACACATTGCTAAGAATAGTTGGTCTTGGTGGTATAGTAACTTCGTCTATTTCAATATATTTAGGGAATTCTGTGCAAGTTTCCTGAGTATTTCCAGGTTTGACTGAAGTGTTTTCATTACTGCTTGGGGATTTCTCAGCATATGGTGACACAGATACTGAAACATTTTCAGTGATTTTCGGTGTTTCTACTAAAATTGATGTACTTGTGATTTCAGTTTTATTTTCATTTATTTGATTATTGGTTTTTACATTTTTCTCCAAATTGATAAGATCCGATAAGTCATCTGAGCGTTCGTTCAGCCATGATAGACTTACTGACTTGTTTACCAACTCACGGTTACCAAACATTGAAAAGACCTTGGGTTTTTTCAAGGAATTTGTCAAACTTGGATCACAAAAACTGACACTTGTTGGTAAGCATAGATGACACTTTTTGAGAACATCTAAATTTTGATTATTCTCTGAGGAAACATTTCCTATATGCTCTTTCTCATTATGCGTTGAAGTTTCAGAAAGTTGGCGGGACTTTCTAAATACAGTGGACATGGATGGACTAAATGATTGTTTGAGATTTTTCTTTAGATTCTCTCGCACGCATGGAAGAGGGTCCACTACTGTCTCCTTTTTATCTTCCTTTTCAGTTTCCTTTTCCTCACCAGGTGCATGATCATCCAAGTCCGGTGGTAGGGAGTTAGCCTTTAACAATGAGGCCCCCCAAACATTACCAGCAACAGCAGGTTTGACCTTTTCAGCAGTAAGCATTTCCCTTGGCTCCGGAATGTTTTCTTTTGTTTGTTTTAATCTACATAGTTAAGTAAATGTAAGAAATAGGCTAGTTAAATGGAATTGTAACAAGACTAGTTATGAAAGAATCCTCTGTAAGCTTGACTTTAACAATGTAAATCTGTGCAAACTAGACACGGTATAAATATGGGTGATTTGATAAGAACATGCCTTGGAAAATAGGCATAAATAGTATGCAACAAAAAAATGGCTATAAAATGTAAACCAACAAAATTGGATACGATAAAATTTTTGACATTGTTTAAACTTAAGCCTACAGTTGGCACTTTCGTGTCCAAGTTTACTTACCATCCATGTTTATATTCAACCGTTTCGTTAGTCATGAACAAGACTTTAACACATAACGTATACTAGATAGAGTGCTTAAATGTAAATGAACGGACAAGGAAAGATTTTTTGCCAAGCAAAATAATTACAATAATACTTACTTTGCGTACTTAATATACATTGTTTTTGCTGTGGAATCCAACGCGATGTCACTTTTTCCAGGCTTTCGTCCGTTTTGCTTTGCAAATGCTATTTCCCATGATTTGATTTGCACTTTTAAATTCATTAGTGACAACGAAGCTTTCGAATTCTCGGCCATTGTGATGGTTGATAACAATTTATCGCCAATGTAATCTTAAAAACGATAACCAAATTCAGGTAACGATTTCGTTTTTAATCAAAATAAAACTAACTCTTGTTTTGGCGGGAAACCAACAATTTTAAGGGAAATACCCTTTGCAAAATTGTTTTTCCTATTTTGTTAACAATAATTATAGATACCTTTTTTAAATAAACAAAAAAATTATTACTAGAAAAGGTTAATCACTAGCTATCAGTATTTTTAAAACGAATTTTTAATCTACAATATTTGTTTTGGCAAATAGGGCTCCTTAGTTACCTAACCCAATGATTTTAATCATTTTTTTTATCGAACCCAGTTTAAGAACCACTGCTTTAAACATTTTTATAACTTGACATTTTGACACGATAACGTAGTGTCACAAATTGTGAGCCATAGATAAATTTAGTATCATAGTCTAACGGTAAATGAAAGCATTTTATTTTGCCCTTTAGTAAACAGAGTAACTACGTACGAAGCAAGTATAGCGAGGTAAAATTCGACATGTTTACTTAGGATAGGATAGGATATTCATGTTTTATGAATGGGAAAACCTAGGGGGTTATCACACGGGCAATCGTCAGATCACCTCGCGCCCATCGTCGGGTTACCGGAGCTATTGCAGTGTGTTGTATATGATAGACACGTTCCTTCAATTTGGTAGAACCCATTAATCCGCTGGGTTCAGGCAATGTCCGTAAAGTGCCTTGTCCAAGGACACAACCGACTAGCTAGCGACCAGTTTCGCAACTGCAACCTTTCGATTGAAAGGCGACGCACTTAACCGCTAGACCATCGGGCCGGGACTACTTTAATATAATGTGTCTAACTCAGGCAAAAACATAGTCGTTGAATATATTTGGTTCATCGCTAGCCTATATAGGAGGCGTTCAACCACTATTCTTCCTATCTCAATCCTGTCACAGAAAGTGTAAATTTTGTTTTTCATTTTAAAGTTAAAGCTTGGATCTGCAACATAAAGCCAAAACCCTCCAAGTTTTGGTTTAAACATATTGACCTTGTACCCTTTCTTACAACGGAAACTTTTTCCCAACAAAAACAGCCAGGAAATGCACAATCAACACTTTTATTTCGCTGTGATAAGATCTACTATTACAAAACAGATAAACGAGAACACCGGCTCGCAGCCTAGCACATGCTGCTTCCAATCAAACAAAAATTGGGGAATCACACTTTTGTTACTCAGCAAAACATTTATTTAAATACCGCGACTAATAAAGGACCACGCGTCAGTTCTGACCGGAAAAGGGATATATTAATTAGTTAATACGCCATCTATAGTTTATACAAGATTACTGCAAGTGATAAACTTCAACATGAAGGTTCGTTTATATTCACCTTTGTACGTCAAATTAAAGTTTTTTTATTTTGCAACAGGAAAAGGGTTTTTAATTTTTAATCGGCTTGACCATAACTTTGGAGAAAAGTTACCGTTTCGGCAGAAAAAGTTGGAATATATTAGAATGAAGAACCATCCAAACAAACAAGTGCAGCATTACTAAGTTTAAACGAATCGAACTTGATTTTTAAGTTATTTCCCTTATATTATGTCTTCTAGGCTACAATTTTATGGGAAAATGTAAATGAAAACAGAAACTTTAATAATTGCTATTTGGAATTAATAGCATAAAAGAACAATATTATTACACGTATGGTGGCGAACTCTTTTGATCCGCAAAAGTTGGTTGGGTAGCGCGGGGCCGTTGATGGGTCATTGCTGTACTGATTGTTAACAAAGCCGCCCTGCTGCTGATCTGTGAAATAAATAGAAAGTTGTTGTAGAATTTATAGGGTTGTTTTATATGTTTTAATTCCTTTAATTGTTTGAAAAGCTTGACATTTTAATACCATATGACGAATTCAGGGAATCTGCAAAGTATAAACTAAGATGGGTTTTCCCGTTAGAATAAACCAACTTTACATGGTGTGTCCTACATTTCCAGCTCTGCTTCAACAGCAGTGTGTTGAAAACGGTAATTTTTCGTGGGCTGTTGGACAAAATGTCATTTTGTTGCTTATTGCACATTTTAAAACTTTGTTTTTACTTTGAAATTGGGGGCTTGCCACAAACGTAGTTGCCGCAACTGGTTGTGTTCTGGCACCAGGTCTGCAGCAGCAAAATACACAGCCTGTTATGCAAGCAGCTATCAGCACAAGCCCTCCAATGGATATCCCGACGATAGCACCAACTCTGTCAACAAAACGAGAACGGTTATTTCTTACGATCTGTCTTACTTTCATAAAAAATTTACCCCAATTTTATAGCAGAGTTAATTGTGGAAGTGGTTAATGTATTCGTAGTGGTGCAGGAAGAATAACACTGTTTGGTAAGAAACAATGTTGAAGTATAGCAACATCGTTCAAGTAATGGACAGTCACTTGAAGTACTACACGAGGAAGCTGTGAAAATTGTACAATTTATGCATGTGTAGACACAAATATTATAGTGTGCAAAATACTAGAATATTTTCTTACCTTGAATATCGTTGATTTGTGCACAGAAAACAAGCAAGACACTTGATAAAGATAACAGACTCATTTTTTGTCACCGACAATGAGGAGAATGAAAATATTTTTACTTAGCTATTGGCAAAATAAAATAGCAATAAGTTAAAATAAAACTTCTCGTAGTAGATTTTATAAGTATGCTTTATTGTTAATAGAACATATACATTCAGTTTCAGACCATTGTGTATTTATTAAACCCTCGAACCTGCTATCGCTGCGTATTAATAAAAATTAACTGAATTATCGTTTAAAACGCTGCCAAAAAGGGTTATCAAGTTATTTTAACTTTAAATCCAATCAGTGCGTACCAAATAACAGCATATATCTTTCAATGAATAACAATTCTTATTGTTTGTAGCTACTATTTAAAGTTATGTGTGGTTATTTTCCTTTGTGACTGGTGATTTATCTTCTCCTACGTGTGGTTTCGAACCGGAATTAATGAACTGTTGTTTCACAAATCCCACACAGACTAATATTTTAAAACAGCTCGTGTATAAAACAGTCTGTACAAATAACCCATATAAATTTAACTTTTCCTTTGGATAGCTAGCGCTATCTCAAATACAAAAATATAATTTTACATTAATGTATATTACAAATATATTTTGCACTGATCATCACCTATATTTTTAAGCTTTAACTTTTAACGTTTTTAAATATACTAAGATGTAAATATGCCACACTGGTAATCTATAAAAGACACAAAAAACTTTGTAAAAGAAAATAATATATTTTAATTTTGCACATATTCGATTTACCGTTTCCCACGTACATGCCCTTTTACATGGCATAACATATACATATAGGTCTAATGTAACAGAAAAACTATGTAAAGACGCACAGACTGGTTTAACTCTCCGGGAGCAAAATGGCATGCTGTGCTATAGAAAACGAATCATCGAGTACAATTCGTTTATTGTTGTGCCAAAGATGAAGAAGCTATGGTACTCTCAATCAAAAAGTCCTAATGTAGTACTACGCGTTTAGTTTTGCGATATTAGTTTAACAGGAACATACCCTATATGATTTGTTAACTAAGGCAACTGGGCCAATTTTCTTGCAGGAGAGCTCAGATTAGCCTAAAGTTTTTGATTAATTAAAAAAATAAATATTACGTAATTATCAATTTACGAGGATATGTGAGAGCCAGGTTTATATAACTTATTAAAAAACACATAATAAAATTAAATGTCACATATTTGTAAATTTTACAGCTAATTATAATAAACTTGCTCTACAATGTGGTTAAATAAAAAAACTCATATTTTAAAGATAAATGTATATACCTCGTTTATTTATTTTATATAAAATTCAGGGCAAGTCTTATACATTTATTTGTTTTGTAATTGAATTAAATATGAAATTAGTAATTTACTGTTCTATGATCTTTATCTGCATTCAAATTAACTACATTCAAGCACAAAGTAAGTTAATAACAATAAAGTATAAGTTTATTAAATAACAAGATTGTCTATATGTGTTAATGTTTGTGTAGATATACCTACATATATATATTTTTACATACTGTCCTATGCTTCTGAACACAGGTTTATGTTCAAGTTTATTTGATTGCCCCGGAAAACAACTTTGTTGTTTTTCATCGTTTTCCAGCTATTGTTCTTCTTCCTGCTTTGATACGAATATTGAGTTAACTCCACCTTCTACTTTAACTTTGCAATTGGGGTAATGATTTTCTCACGAATTTTACCGACACATTAAAGAATGATAAAAAAATTATAATTTTATTCTTTTAGTCATGGTGCAATCGTTGGAATTATAACAGGATGCTTCGTGTTTGTTTGTGCTTGCATAGCAGGCTGTGTGTTTTGCCGCTGCAGATCTGGTATCCGAACACAACCAATAGAGACAACAACGTATGCGTCAGCCCCTCATTTTAAAAGTAAGAACTAAATGTTTATTTTTTATGATACTCCTGTTTCGTTAATTGCAAGTATTTTTTGTGTGTCTCGTGCAGTTAATTCCCAGAGTAACGCGATTTTGCCTAGACTTTCTAATATTTTCGTGACTCATTTTTATATATTAAGCCAAGTGTATAGGTAAACAGTGGCCAAGAAAATAGCTTGAAAAATCGTACGTGAAATGTTATTTAAGTCGCAAAATCGATATTTAATACCACAGATCAGAAGCAGGGTGGCTTTGTTAACACTCAGTACAGCAATGTCCCAGCACCGGCCACACAACATGAACTCCTGTGAATCGTTACCCAGCAGAACCAGACCTTTCTACTTTAGCTAAAAACGATGTGAATTTTTTTATACTGCTGTGTCGTAGACGCAGCATGTCCTTTAATTTTTTCCAGGTAAAAGGTTACGACCTCCTACTATCTTTCTAATTAACTTCGGTAAATATATTTTGTTATCTGATTCTGGTTTAAACTCTTGGTACTATTCTATAATAATAATTGTTTACTTACGTCCTTGGCTTTTCTAACCAAGATCAGACTCGAACCTACGATGAGATTGTCACTAAGATCATTTTTTTTATAGAAGTCGGTATATATGTACCGGTCGCGTTAACCGTTCGGCCACACGACAGTAAGACCCTTTAAACGGTATTGTAGTAAAAACATCGCATTAAACAGCAATATTTTTCAATTTAGTTTCATGTTTGCTATTCGTGAAAACATCTGGATCCTGAACATAAGCCAACTTTATTAAAACGTTGCCACTTGCAAAAATCTTCGTATTTAGTTCTCTATAGGTGTTAAACATAAATATTGAACATTCCGATGTCATGTGTTTCACATACGACCATACTTAATAAAGCATGATATTTTAGATGTTACACAGTATTTAGCGAGGCTTTAAAGCAATGTTAGATATTCGTTGGAAGCATTGGCTTATAGCAAAAGTATACAATCGTTGCATACTGTTTGGATTTCTTATTCTTGCATCTGCAAATCATGTTGCAGCATCGGGGATATTCCCTTAATCTGTTCATTTTATAAAAAAGCGAGATGTAAACTTTATTGGGTTGAGATGTGCAGCTTTGGGGGGCGAGTTTAAACAACTATATTGTGTTCGTGCAAAACTTAAAGTTCGGCCTCATAGCTCAGGCCGAAAAGCGTCGGCTTCCAGCTGGAATGTCATAGGGCACGAGATCATCTGACAACTGCCCGTTTTCTCGCGGGGATAATACATGATTACTATTTTCCTAATTTTCCAAGTTGTGCATTATTATAGAGGTCCAATACCCATCACAAGTAGCAAAATGAATGCGCCCGTCCTACACTTAACCCTTTAACTGCCGGCTGTTTTTTTGGTCATTTTTCGGCTAAGTCGCCTTAGGTTAGAAGCTTCTGTACAAAAAACTATTGATGTAAGCATTATATGTTCAACAGAAAAGTTGTTCAGTATTAATTTTTTTTTTTACATTAATAAAAATTTGATGACGTCATGCATTGTGCAATGACGTCATGTGTTTCAATTTAGATCCACAAAAACTATCTTTTTTTCTCATTTACAAACAAAACAGTATGTAGCAAAGTTATTTATGATTATCTTTGGACCATTTTTGTACTACTCTTTTTGTGATGACCTCTCAACTTGACTGATGACGTCGTAATACGCAAATCATTTTTTTTTTACTTTCGCCCAATGAAACAACAACACATAGCCACAGGAAAACAAAACTGATGCAAAACATCTTCAAAAAGTTTCTTTTTCGCTAGAACTACTGAAAAACGAAGCACAACTGCTTCCAGAATCACTATCAGCCAACAAAAGGGCAGCTTCTTCAATAGAATATCTGTTTTTACCCTCCATAAGCTCAAGAAATGGCCTAATCCAAAATTTTCAAGCGAAAAACGAATGGATTGTTTTCAAACTAGACAAGCGAACCATGACGACAATAGTTAAAAACTAATCGGGGACTAAAACAGTAATTAAAACTAATTAAAACAACCAAAACCACACATATATTTATACGTTTTTTAAAACTTAAATAACTAAAAAATTTCAAATGCAAACCTATATATCATCTTATATTGGTAAACGCAAAAATTATTCAGCTCTCCAGCGCCATCTCACTGATCAAAATCGGCCGTATACTTTTCCACTTATGCAATTTTCGGCGCAAAAAAGTTAAAGGGTTTTAAGACGTTACAACTTTACAAGTAAAATAGTTAATTCTCTGGTGGTTAAGTTGCTGCCGTCTAAAGACTTCAGCCAAAACAATGGATATAAACGTCGATCGCGATGATGTGAATAGCCACGACCTTAATTGCGGCGGCTTTACTGCATTCACAAACCATAAAATTGTGGGCAGAAGGGTTTTGTATACAAAATCCGTCTACTTTAATATTGGAGCGAAAGAAATATTCTTTAGCCGAGCGCTTGGTGACACATGCTTACAGAAAAAAGTAAAAATAACACAATTTTTATAAATTCAATATAATATATACGAGGTTTATAACACTTTATGAGACATATTACAGGATTTTAATTTATTGCTATGATTTTTTAAGTAAAATATAATGTATAGGACGGATGTCAGTATGCTGAAGCCGAGTAGGCTGGCGGTGCTGTCTGCTGTGCCTGCACCACGTTTGTGTGGTATTGTGGTGCAGGAGGAACATTGGTGTGCTGTGTGGTAACATAGCCGACTTGCTGCTGGTCTGTGGAATAATTATCGATTGTTGGATTTCAGTAAACATCAATACAACAGTTCGTTCTTACTTTGATATGGAGTGCTGCCCACATATGCGGTTGTACGTACTGATGTTCTAGCACCAGTTCTACAGCAGCAAAACACACATCCTGCTATACATGCACATATGATCACGAGGCATCCTATAGAAATTCCGACGATTGCACCAACTCTAAATGTATGAAGACACATTTTCAAATTACAACATATGTCCGACTTGTTAAAGTCATTACCCTAATTGTATTGCAGAAGAAACACTAGTATATATCGCATTGTTGTTGGAGCAGGAATACGAACATTGCCCGTTGATTAGTGAAAAAGTTTGGCAACATAATTGCAATCCTGGACAATCAAGTGAACTGGAGCACGAACCTGTCATTCAGAAGTATCGTTATATTTTTATGTACCGATACATATACCGACTTCTATATAAAAACGGTCATAGTGACGAGCCTATCATAGGTTTGAAACTGAGCTCGGCAAACAAAATTATTCCTGGGAAACAGTATTGTGCACAAGTGACAGTACAAATAAAATACAAATTCGAATTGCATGAACTTACCTTGTATGTGGTTAATTTGAGAGAAAACAAGGACCAGCATTATTGAAAATGACAAATACTTCATTTTTGGTCTTACTATTTAATCGTGAACTTAAAAATCCGTGTTTGTTGTTTTTTTCGCTACAGAAAAGGCTGACTTCCTACAAAACGTTTATTGGTAGCGTCCGATCGGTTAGTCTGGTGGTTGAGTGCGACGCCTTTTAACCGATAGGTTAAACGTCGGAAACTGGTTGCTGGCTAGTCGGTTGTGTCTTAGGGCAAGGCACTTCACGGACTTTGCCTAAACCCAGGGGATTAATACTAAATTAAAGGAACCTCCAGTAACCCGAGGGTGAGCGCGAGGTGATCTGACGATTGCCCGTGTGATAAACCCCTAGGTTTTCCCATTCACGGGGATAAACATGAATATCCTATCCTATCCTATCCTAATCTTCTTGGTTTTCCATTCATTGGGATAAACATGAATATCCTATCCTATCCTTAACGTTGCAGATTATTGGGATTCACACAATATATAAATTCCTGTTTTCAAAGACGTTTGTCATTAATAACACCACTGTATCTATCCCTTTGCATATACACTGGACATTAATATGCACCAAAATCTATCCCGTTATTTCTAGCCGATACGCATAACTGTTACAACTAATTAAATTAAAAAGGCCGTAAAGTTACTCATCTAATTTCAACTCGTGTTTACGTATATGTTATTTTGCAGTTAGAGAACATGTGACTAATTGTATACGAACTCGTTACGCATATTAAAATATGTTGTGTTGTAATTCTTGTAAATAACATTTACAATGTAAAGCTTTAGGTATGATGTGTCTACACACATTTCTACGCAAAATTAACAATATTAAAAAACAAAAGTCCAGCAGTAACCCAGCGTGAGGTAAGCTACCATACACACGTTAATCCTTCGGCGGGTAAAATTAAAAAATAACAATTGTATAGACCGTGTTGATTGGGCCTGTTTTTTACTATTTGTAGTTTGGGACCGACGGAATTAAGCTGTAAAATAACCATGTTTAAAATTAGCATCGGCATCTGCGTCCAAAGTTAATACATTACTGGCCGAGTTGCATGCGTATATAGCAAGGTAATATTGTCCACCCCCACGGAAATCCATTGACGCATATTGTTGTTTTTAATTGCTTCTGTCGGATTACTCATACTGTGGGTTGGAGTCATATGTTAGCTTTGGTGACACAATAAGTATTCGTCACAGTTTTTAATACGCGGACAGCAACCGATGACAATCCAAAACAGCTTGTTGTAATGTATTTAGAGTCCCATGTAAATGGCGGGACTATTTTTCTCTTGAGCTTTAGTTTCGATTTCATGTTTTATTTTACCGTCCCAAGTTCCGAACCCATGACGGGCTCGTTGCCACGGACGTTTGTATATAGAAATCGGTACGACTTTTAACTTATTTTTGGTGACGCCGACTAAAGCTAACGATGTTTTTTTTTACTTTAACCATGAGTTTGATTTACATAAAAAATATTTTTTCTACCTAATTCTTCATTTTATGACAAGGGTACAGCGGCATTACCACGTTGAGGATCTGTGGATAAGGCCAATTTCAATAACTCCATTGATTTCAGTTGTTAGTTTTGATAACAGGACAAAATAAGGTTTGAGCGCTACGTCATTTTTTCTCTATAATACCGTGGCTATTCAGTGACGTGTTGCTGACCCGTCATGCGTTAAATGTGCTATGTACATATTTTCCATCGTTAAATACACGAGACAAAACAAATAAGTCGATATAATTTCTTCTTCTGCGCAGGCCAACGAATTCCAAACGAAGGAAGTTGCCAGAAAAAAGGAAAATAAATAAAAAGTTAAAGATTCCCACAAATACGTTTGACCGGGTGACCTTTAGCAACTGCGGAGCAATAATTCACCGCACATTAAATCATTTCGGTGTAATAAAGGTGGAAGAGAACAAATATACAGGGCAATACTGTTTATTAAACGCGGGTGATCTGTATTGATTGAACTGACTGATTATACGCAAGGTCAAATAAACTTTACTGTGGCAATATAACTACTGTGCTTAAAACGCTTTGATGCCCTATCGGCAGTGGTCCCACTGTTTGACAGGATATAAATATGTCGCTGTACATCTTTGCATAGTGCAACGAATTAAATATTGGTTGTAAAATACCTCTGAACGTTATAATTTCTCACATCTGCACTATAGCACATACATGTAATCCAATACATATAGAGTCACCAAAAGCATTTACAATTTTATTTTAAGTTACTTTAATCTTCAACGGTTAAATTACTCAATCACCCGTTTTCACCTATATGTTCTGGGAATCTGGGCATAAAAAAAACATAAATTACACTTTTTTTTTATAAAATAATAAGTTATTACATTATATTTAAGTGTATACTATGTTGGCATTGAGCTTAAAATGATTTTATCTTTAAATCACCAGGACGCACGTTCACTACACATTTTGTGATAAGCAATATTCCAAGAATGCTCTGTCTCATCACGATGTAGTATTTTCTTTTGTTATCTGGCCATATGTCAACGAGAAATTAAAGACATCATCGTAAACGAAAATGTTATCATATTCATATGTTTTCTGCATATATTTCGGCACCGGTTGTGCAAATCATGATGTTTGTTTACATGTACTTTATTCGACAGTTACATAACTCTGTAGTGTTGTTGTCCGCACAGCATACAAACAGTGCGAAAACGAAAAAATGTCCCAAGGAAAGTTTTGTACTGGCTTTACTGTTTTTAACCCTCCAGTGCATTATGATGTTTGTCTTAATGCCGCATGTTATGGTAATCAGCATAAAATGCTGGTTATAGATCTGTTCGCCAAAGCGGCTATACAGTAAGGATCGTAAAATAAAATGCAAAACTGCTATAATTGATAGAAAAAAACAATGCAAACGTGTCCTACAACGTAAAGTAGGTTTATGTCATTGGCCCCGTTCTTATCGTAAAATCAATTTGCCGAATTGGTATCTTGAATATAGGCACACAAAGAAAGAAGAACAAATATTAATTGTTTAACACAACGCGTTACTAATGCAACACCAGATCAGAAAGCCCTATACGTGCTGTATTGGGCTCATGTTATTAAATAGATTTTATTAACAAAATATAAAAATGAATATGAAGTCAAACAGTTGTTAGGCGTGGCCGTGGCAAATACTAAATTAAACCACGGACAAACAATTTGGCGATAGGAAATCTGTTACAATCGAAAACATGTTTTTAACAATATTGGAAGTCGTGTGATGAAGGGCCGACGTGCAATCCCAAGAAGTTGAATTAAACATTTATTTCTGCATAAAATCATCACATGGAACGGAAAAAATTCTCAAAGTTTAGTTTAAAGTGTCACAAAGGCTGATGCAATACACCGGGACACATGAACTAATTCGTCTAAAACAAACGCCTGCGATGTATGTCCAGTATACAAAAGTGCTGTTAAACAAACCGGTGGAAAATGAATGGATGTGAGCAAACTCCAGCTCCACTTCGGAGAATTCATTAAACGGACTAGTTCTGCTCCGCAAACATTAATTAATATTGGAAGTTAATAAAGGTCGAGCAAGAGGTCGAGGTGACATTTGTTTTTTGCATATCTAGCTTTAAGACGACTGTGTGCACCTGCAAGTATGGTGATCATTAATCACATTAAACTGCACAGAGTAATGTCAATCAGAGCGCGGCTCATCTGCCTGAATAGAAATGAAAGTCTTCCGACAGGAATTAATGTGTGTGTCTGTAAGCATTCGGACTGGCATTTATACTTGTGATGTGGTTTCTTTGGCAAATCACAGCTTTTGTCAAGCAGCGTTGGTTTAAACTATGGTGTGTTAAACAATATAGCAAAAGGTATTTCTATACTGGCCTCAATAAACTGTTATAAAGATATATGTGTGTCATTATAACACAAAAGTGGAACAACATCAAAATATTGTTCTACTTTTCCAACTTTTTTTAACAGAAAATTAGGATTATTCTTTTAGAATATTTTTATTTATTCACGCTTGAGCGTATCGTTTAAACATCCATTCTAACGTATGCTATATTGATTGTTGATTGAAATTTAGAATCGTTTAGCTCAATTATTGAAATAAAAAATACAAAACATATGGGTACCAACGAATTACCTTTGTCAATGGATCAACGTGAAGATGTCTTCCTCGCATCACATGATGTTCAGCCTTTCACGTCAATTGGGATGGAGATGACGGTGAAGGAGACGTCGTTGTCAGATTCTTCCCCTCCGGTAAAACATAGTTATAAGATGTTTATAAATAAGATGAATAATAAAATGTTTTTTTTTGCGTTATAACATCCTCGTTCTTTTATTTAAAGTGATTTTGCAGAACAACATACAGTATGTTCCACATGTTGACCGTTTTTGGTATGTATCTTTCAAAAGGGGCAATTTAAAATTATCAACATACCTCAATAGCTCCGACTACCCGACTTCCAATAAGACGTTATCTATCGACGTGTAGTGCGTTAATAACTGTCGCTGATCAATCCGCCTGAAATTAACACAAATATTTTATCCTCTTTAATAGTATACAATAAAAACCCATAATTTCGTAATGTCTAGGAGGAAAAGCGGAGTGGAATCGATGAAAAGAAACATTTATTGTTAAGCGATTCTAGTAATTCAAGCGTTGTTGGCGAAGATAAAAATGTGGTTACAGAGAAAGTAGAAACGCAAAGAGGTAACAGAATGACCTACTAGCGATTTTGACAAAATTTATGAAAACTAGGTATTTTTGTTCCAAAATGTTTTATATTCGGCTTATAAAAATGGCGCAAATATAACACGAAATGACTTGCCCGTTTGTTTTCAAATTTGAGTTTGTTGTTTGTTTTATCCTGGTTTTGTGGCAGCCCGCATGCAGAATATTGATCACATATCTCAAATCTGACTTTTTTTGTTTTTATTTTATTTTTTATTTACGAGGCCAAGTTTGGAACCTATGATGGGCTCGTCACTAGGACGTTTTTGTGTAGTATATTTTGTATAGAACGACCGAACAAAGGTTACTTTCCGATAATTAGTAGTAGAACGAACCGCGCATGCTCTTTACGAGGTTAACCATCGAGACTCACAATCTAGTGTGTACACGGTCGTTTACCTCACATGTGTAAGGTTGGGATGCTCCAATCAACATTATGATAACTATCTTGTACGTCACTGCCCCTCGAATCCTTTGGCAAACAGCTTGGTCATGTTGCAGAGCGAAAACTCTTTGCTTTGCAAAAAAGACCGCCAGCGACAAAATGACTGCACTCAAGTTACATTTTAAGTGTTATAACTAAATTTAGTTACAATTTGGATCGGATATGATTGTTAACTTTTGCGGTTTTTAATGAATAGTTATGACCAGTTGTATACAGGTTAAGATGGGAAAAGTCCATAATTTAACAAAGACGCCTTAAACATCTCGCAGTCACATTTACACGGCCCCCTGTTTATTGAAGTCATTGTTTTTTTCATATTATCTAAAACATATTTTTTTATTTTCAAGCCCTACTTCTTGATTTTTAAGCTACTTCCTGGTTAATTTTTTAATACATACAATATTTGTCATCCAAAAATTTGGTTGTAAGCTACCATATATTTTTAAGATCAATGCATATTGTCGTGTTTTGTTAGGTGGAAACTGCTGCGACCGAATGGAGTATCTCTGCCAATGTTGCATGTGGAAGTATCACGATAACGAGCAGGCTTCTTGTATGTGGATGTTTATGTGTCCTCCTCACGGAAAAGTTGCCAAGTTCATTTCTCTAGGTAGGTCAGCATATATAGGCGCCCATGTGCGGAGAATACAATAACATCTGGCTGCAACCTGACTGAATTAACAAAAGGGCAGAACATTGCATTTAGCATTGGCCGACGTTTTCTACATTCTATGCGTCTATATAATATATAGATTGATATAGCTAAAGTGGGAATAGTAACGGGGCCTTTATTCACTTCTCTGTGCCGCTAAATCATATTACTTGAATAAAATGAGAATTCGAACGGAAACAGTTTGCGACTTGGAAAATCGTATTACTGTGTAGTAGTCCGCTGGAGGGAGTATGTAAAGTTGTCGGGTTACTTTAGGATAAAGGAATTAAAACTCCCCGAAAACGTGGATTGAACGCTGTGGAGATACTCGTGAAGAGTGTCTGCCAGTATCCACCTAGTACGGATGCTATACCCAAAGTGGATTAATTTCCACATTGCACGTAGGGTTTCGGTCTAATACCAACAACTCGCGCTAAGCGCATAATTTTGCATTTTTTGGCTTACCACCACCAAAATAAAATCATATGTACCCATAAACTTAATTCATGGTTTGACGCAGTTTTTGTCGCCTGTCTCACCTGGGCCGTCCCATGGACGATCTCACCTCAGGAAGCTTCTCCGGGCGGTAACTTATTCGGCATCATCATTCTGTTCTTGGGTTGCACAATTGCTGGTTACGTTATCAATAAGATCCGAATTCCCGGGATTCCCCCGCTTCCACCTCTGCTTGGTAAGGCACTTCGCTTCTTCCCATTTTTACATTGAAACATCAACTTTCTAAATTGTTACATTTTCCACCAGGAATGTTAATAATGGGTTTTATTTTGCGCAATGTCCCTTATATTAACGTGGCAAAAGACATTGATCAAAAATGGTCTTCGTCGCTTCGAACAATTGCTCTCACCGTTATTTTGACCAGGGCTGGTTTGGGCTTAGATGGTAAAGTAAGTATATACTTGTACAAAATGTTCACATAATTTTGACTAAAGCAAACGGCTATTTCACACTTTTTCTAAACAGCCTAAACAGTTTATACCTTATATATATTCATATAAACTGTTGGAGAATGTAAAAAAGCCTAGTTACAATATTCTACATGGCCCTAGTCCATAAATCATAGTTGCTTTCATGCACACACGCGTTCGTTGTGTAACAACAAGACTGACTGAATGGCACTGCTGCGTTCCAGGCACTTTTGAAACTCAAGTGGGTTTTGCTTGGCTTCGCATGCTCAACTTCAATCATCGAGTGTGTAATTGTTGCAGCATTCTCCACAGTTTTGATTCAATTTCCGTGGGACTGGGGATTTGTGATTGGGTAAGTTGTATGAACACATAGCTTAATTTTAGCAGGGCCATGACCTAGGTAAATACATTTAACCCAGCGGATTAATGGGTTCTAGCTAATTGAAAGAACGTTTCTATCATATACAACACACTGCAATAGCTCCGGTAACCCGACGGTGGGCGAGAGGTGATCTGACGATTGCCCGTGTGTAAACTCTTGGTTTTCCCATTCGCGGGGATACACATGAATATCCTATCCTATCCTATTACTGAAAAAAATGAAATAAATCGATATGTAGCTGACAGAAAAAAAACATTCTTCCAAATATTTTAGATTTGTCCTTTGCGCCGTTTCACCGGCTGTTGTTGTGCCATCTCTTCTTTACCTTCAAGATAAGGGCTATGGGGTTGAGGGGGGAATTCCCACTTTCTTGATTGCTGGGGCTGCTCTAAATGACGTCATTGGAATAACAGGATTCAACGTGGTGCTTGGGATGATTTTCTCAGACGGTAAGTAAATTTAAGATATTATGTATGTCATGTGTTTCACCTGTATGAATAATCTATATATACGCATATGTAGGTGACCTCGTGGAGAAGATTATACACGGACCCCTTGAGCTGGTGTTCGGTATCGGAGCAGGTGTTTTCCTTGGTGTTTTGTTGTGGTACTTTCCATCAGCAGAAATGGTATGTTCTAAAAATGCGTACATTTCGTACGGTATTTAACACTCGATTTGCTTGCCAGAAAGGGCGAAGTGGATACAGGAGCTGCATGCTTTTAGGATTAGCTCTTTTCTGCGGTTTTGGAAGCAAACTCGTGCACTATGCCGGTGCGGGGGCTCTTGCGACATTGGTGATGGCGTTTGTAGCAGGCGTTAGGTAGGTGTGAAATCTCATGAAATGGTCATTCACTTTTCGCGAACCTTCTTCATCGCCACGTAGTCCCTATGTCACACAATGTCACGTTCACGCTTTCGCTGTTACTATTACCAGAAAATATGAAGTGAAGACTAAATAGGTATTAATGCGGTGAAAATAACAATGAAGTTAGGATGTCACAATGAGCTGTCTCCGACTTGATTGACACATAAGGCGACACGCTGGGGTTTGTTTCTAATATTGAACGTTGTGGAACAAACACATCTGTCAGCAAACGTGAAACCTTGAACGTAAACCCAGTCTTATACGCCACGTATCTTATACATGGTAACAAAGAATGAACGCTTGTCGCGGTTGCACAAAGCGTCTTTGTGTCGAGGGCGTTTGCATAGCAAACTCTTTTAATGAATTTAGAGACTACCCTACTAGCAATTGATTTCATTAATAATTTAAAAAGTATGCAAATTTAAAATGTCAGCACTGTGGGCATACTAGGCGGACAATAGAGACAATACTTGAAACACACACAATGTTACAATGAAAAACCCTGCAATAAGCGCAATATACAATATAGTGCCTTTGATGTTTACAAAAATATATTTCGTTTCAAAATCCCAAATTTAGCAGCGCAAAAAAACTAACGTGACAATAGTGTGACGGGGGATAATAGCAAACTGCAACGAAACTAATACAATTGCTGTTATAATTTTTTTAGTTTTCGCATTCAGACTTGCTCGAAAATTTCTCGTTGTTTGTTGTAAAATATTTGTGATTCCTTTATCTTCACCTGAATTCCATTATTGTTAAGCTAATAATTAATGTTAAACATCACGGCGCCTGGATCACCTTTTAACCCCGCAAACCTCACTGCTTCTGTTAATAATTAAGGTGGGACAAAGAAAAGAAGGCGCCTGCAAAAACATTTGCCAACCTTTGGGTTATATTTCAACCTTTACTCTTCGGCCTGATCGGCGCTTCTGTTCGAATTGAAAGCCTTGAGCCTGAAACCGTAGGTAAGCAAACACGTTGGTATCAGTTTAGTAAATAGATAACACGCCTTTGGAATCGACTTCATGGTCACTTTGTACAGTTAACACGGTATCATGTGACCTCAAGCGTTATGATAACGCGTAGGATGGTGTTGCTTGAACCACTCGGGTTGGATAGTTATTAAAGCATTGGAAAACACTAGCGAATCAACAAGCGAAACACTTGTTAATGAAGAATTAATCAAAAAATAAACAAAAAAATAAACGATGCGTTATAGGATAGGATAGGATAGGATATTCATGTTTATCCCTGTGAATGGGAAAACCAAGGGGGTTAACACACGGGCAATCGTCAGATGACCTCGCGCCCATCGTCGGGTTACCGGAGCTATTGCAGTGTGTTGTGTATGATGGACACGTTCCTTCAATTTGGTAGACCCCATTAATCCGCTGGGTTCAGGCAATGTCCGAAAAGTGCCTTGTCCAAGGACACAACCGACTAGCTAGCGACTAGTTTGCACCTGCAACCCTTCGATCGAAAGGCGACGCACTTAACAGCTAGCTAGACCAACGAGCCGGACAATTATGTAACATAAAAACTAAACAATGTTTTTTAAACAGGTTTGGGCATTGGTCTTATTCTAATTGGACTTGCCTTCCGAAGTGCTGTTGCTTTTCTTTCGGTTTACTGGTCGGTGTTTGATATGAAAGAAAAAGTCTTTATGACCATCGCTTGGTTACCAAAGGCAACCGTTCAGGTGATTATTCATACGTTATACAGTATATTCACATACACACCCAGACCAGCGGTTCTTAAACTTTTTTGAGCGCCACTCAATCATGAGTTTTTTGAACTTTTTACCACCAGACCTTTAAGGCCCAAACAGTATGTTTTAATAAAATAGTAAATGTTTCAGTGTTTTTTTGGCATTAAGTTGCTAAATTCGTTTTGAGTGTTTTTAATCTGCCAGACTCCATCAGACAAACAATAACAAACAAGAAGGGGCATGGGTCGGCCACATTTAAAATATATATACATCAAGTATTTTTAAAATGGTTGCGTTTTGAGTAAAATTCTTGAGCGTAAAAAAAATCATTTACCTATAAGTTTTAGGTTAAAAGCTGATGTTTGGCTATAGCCAACTATCTTTGTCAATATTCAACCCTAATGTATTGTATTATGTTATACAGATAGGTAGATTTAACATTGTTTAAATGAGTGTCAATGCTTTGTGTACTCAACCCTTGTTTAAATAAAACACAATTTTAAGTTGGGGTGAATATATTTTTAGGTAACGTCTTTTATATTTAGGCTGCAATTGGAGCTGTTGCACTGGATATGGCAATTGAGCACAACGCAGCGCCAGAAGTTATTGAAAGAGGAACGAAAGTAAGTCCTTATGCTTAGTACATTTTATATGCTCAATTAGCTTTTTAATGTCCAACCTGACATATATAAGTGCTTTCTTTATATATAAACATGCGTGTTCCATTTTTTTATTACAGGTTCTCACTTTAGCTGTTCTGTCGATTCTACTAACAGCACCGACGGGCGCTGCACTTATCGGCCTCAGCGGTCCAAAATTGCTCAAGCTCTCACCTGAATTTAGCAATGAAGAGGACGAAGAGACTGCTTAAGCTGCTGTCTTCAATACACCACATATTCATTTTGCTTTTGTGAGGAACTGTTTAAACCACTAAAGCATGTAAAATATCAAAATCCGAATTTAACGAACAACTGCTTGAATAACAACAAAAAATAAAACAATGAAACTGGCCCGAAGAGCCAACCAAGACTGTTATATTCATAGTGTGCCACTTTTGTAACAAAACGTGCAGCTTTTTTGTACAATACATTATATATACAACGTAATATGACTTGAATCATTTGGGGAATGTAGCGTGTTCTGTTTCAATACCTAAAAATCATCAAGGTCACCAATATTATTGTGTAATTTATGGGTGATATTAAGTTTATTTCGTGTTTATATCAGATCATTTGGTTAAAATTTTCATTTTCGTTTTAAAAGTACAAAAATTGTAAAATTTGCCGGTAAATTCGTTTCCTATGGATACCGATTTAACGAACAATGATTGGACAAAATTTGTAGGTGAAAGTTGGTTGCTGGCTAGAACAAACAAAACGTAACAATGGCTATAATTATAAACAAACGTTACTAAAGTATATAAGCTGCTGCAAGTTCATTTTTTTCTTTGTAGCTTACCACGGTTTAACGTTAACAGAAAGTTTTATCAACTTGTTGATTTCACGTTCTATCTTTAAATCGAAGCTGCTCCAGCAAAGTTATATTTTTGACTTAGCTAACGCTTTATTGAGGTAAGATTTTATTAATTACGAGTAAATTTTGTGTTTTATTGATCGACGTGTGACCAGTGGTTCCTTCTGCAGCAACCTTTGATATCATTTGCATTACTTTGGTGTGTCGCGAGAATTTTTCACACTTTAGCCTGTTTTACTTAGTAACTTTTTACGTCGTTTGCTAGTACAAATGACCAGAACGTGTAAATATGCAGTTTACATTATTTTGTCTTTAACGAAATTATTTCGTTAGTAACGCATAACAAATAAATTTTCTGCGTAGTTTCTACTGTGGTGAAAAAATAAAGGTTGGAAACCACTGTCCTAAACTGAGTGGTCTTGCTTCAGCGCGTTTAAATTTTAACCACGTTACCGCTCTATGTCTGTTAGGCGGGACGCGGGACATATTAAATCCATACTATTGTGTAAGGTTACCTCAGGAAAATAACTCATTTTCTATCGATATTTTAGGTTTATTACCAAGTAGGCTACCGTATGAAAGTGAACATTTTCTAACCATATACACCCCTGTTGCTAAGCTATCTTAAGAAATTAAACAGTATCTTACTCTATTTTATGCCTGTTGCTAAGTTACTTTGATAAATTAAACCTTTTTTTATTCATATTTTGTGTTTGTTGCTAAGTAACTCTAAAAAAATTTAACATATTTATGTTTGTTATTAAGTTACTTCACAAAATTGAACATGAAGTAAATATCCTATCCTACCCTAGTCGGCCTTGTTATTGCTGCTCACCAGTTCATCCATGTATTTTAGAATTGAAAATGAGTTTACCACGATGTGGATTTGGTCAACCTTCGCCGCAGAGGCGCATGCATCCGCAGGTGGGCAACACCTTATAATGTATCATTTTACATGTTGTATCAGTAGTTTTCTTAACCTTTTATCCAAATTTGTGTGTATGATGATATTATATATTATGCATTGTATTATAGTACTCGCAAGAGCCAGATAACGTATTACTTCACATGTTGTAGCAGTAGTTTTCTTTACCTGTGATCCAAATTTGTGTGTATGATGATATTATATATTATGCATTGTATTATAGTACTCGCAAGAGCCAGATAACGTATTACTTCACATGTTGTAGCAGTAGTTTTCTTTACCTGTGATCCAAATTTGTGTGTATGCTGATATTTTATATTATGCATTCTGTTATAGTACTCGCAAGATCCAGATAACGTATTACTTCACATGTTGTAGCAGTAGTTTTCTTTACCTGTGATCCAAATTTGTGTGTATGATGATATTATATATTATGCATTGTATTATAGTACTCGCAAGAGCCAGATAACGTATTACTTCACATGTTGTAGCAGTAGTTTTCTTTACCTGTGATCCAAATTTGTGTGTATGATGATATTTTATCTTATGCATTGTATTGTAGTACTCGCAAGATCCAGAGTACAGGGATCCTGATGTGGTTATGGTACCACGGGATCAGATGCAGTACAACCAACCAACCATCATTGAAGTCCCGGTAAATTATAATGCTAAATTCTTAGTTATTTGTGTAATAAAGGGGAAAATTATAATCTGATCTCATTTAACAGGCGCCAGATGCCAAGTTGCGTCGCAAGCTGGGTTTACCACCTGCAGAACCAACTTATGTGCAGGTATGTTCAATTAGTTTATTCTAAACCTAGGTATCCTTTTATGGGGTATTGTGTGTTATAAGGTTTTGTTATTAGCATGCTTTATTTAGATAGAATTTATAATGCATAATAAACACGGCTCTACTATTTCCCAGGCGATACCAGTGATGGACCCCGTTGAGGGACCGGTGATGATTCCTCAAGGACCTGAGTTTCGGGTTCGTTTTAATCTAAAAATTAATCATTGAAGTATCAAATTTGGTAGAACTAGAACTCACCAACAAAAATCAGTATAAAAGTTAATTAAGTAAATAACAGGTAGTGGAAACGGGACCTGAATATGAGGGAAGTAATGCGCAAGGAGCTCGTCATCATATGGTAAGTTTAAATAGAACTCTGCCACATCCTTTACATGCTAAACGCCATCTATTTTACATTTAAAGGCTCCCATGCATATGCAACCTGAGCCTCACCCTCAAGAACAAAGGGTAAGTCACTAAATCTATCATTTTTTCCTAATTTACTAGAAATAAAGCTTTTACCACATTGCAAAAACCAACTTTTTATGTCCTTCAAACCCATAGGAGGCTCCAAGGAGATTCCGTAGGAAGGAAACTCCTAAACGTAAACCACCCAAGATGATTTCTCTGGATTTTACCCCAGACCATCACCCTGATTCTCCATATCGCCCCCGAGTTAGTATTATGCGCATTATTTGCCTAAAAAAAACGGATCTTATACACCATACTTGTATCAAGTGTCTTAAATGACCAAGTGCTTAGCAGTCTGACTAATGCCATTGCATTATTTTTACACTTTTGTTGGGCAGATAACTGATACACCATTCTTTTATTCAGACATCAGGGCAGAATGAAGAGAAAGGCTCTGTAAGTACTCAAAGCAATTTATAATTTATAAAACGATGTTTTGAATTATACTTGTGTGATTTAGAAAAAGACTAAGACCAGGGAAGAGCCCTTTGATCCCTACGAAAAAACTAAGGAGGTAAAACTTAACAAAATATTGGTTTCTGTATGTTAAAACCAAGTTAAAGATATTATGTGTAAATTCTCCTTTTATGTATTTTGCAGATCATGGCAAGACAAGAAAAGCGTAAGGTAAATATGGCTAGTAAATGATTGTGTATGATAGAATACTCATGTTCAGATGGATTAATATACACAGGGAGTTTTTTAACACAGACCTTTTTGGTAATATCAATGTGCTCTCACACACAGTCAGATAGAATATTTTGTTGGTCAATGTAGAAACATGGCATCAGAACCTTCCATGTTCAACTTATTAACTCACAAAGTTTAATCACCATCCAATAAATACTGCCAGTCATGATTTTGTAACCTTTATTTGATGGTCTACTGTGCTGTGTATTGCTATTACTGCTGTAAATATTGAATATTACTTGCTTTAAACCTTATTATAATACCCTCTTTACCAACAGGTTTTAATTGAAAAGCAGAAGAGAAAGACTGATAGAATGAAGCAGGTACCATAATGAATAAAGTAAAATGTTATCATTGGTATGCCCTTTAACACTTTTACTGAATTAAAACTATTTTTTTAATTAAGTTATTACTAGTTGGTAAAGCATCATTTTATCTAGATGGAAAAGGAAGGACGCATTGAAGAGATGGTGAGATCTTATATTCCATAACCTTATATCAATGGGCTGTTTAAGTGTTTATATCCTCATGGAATGAACCCAATTACCCCTTCATTGGGGGTTTTACTCAAAGAACTTAACTGGACATTAACCAGATAATTTACTTAAAATAATCGTGCCATTAGAGGAAGTCCGGCCAGTAAGTCTGGTAGTTTAGTGCGTCGCCTTTCAATCGAAAGGTTCCAGGTGCGAAACTGGTCGCTAGCTAGTCGGTTGTGTCCTTGGGAAAGGAAGTACTATTATCTATTAATTACTAAACAAATTTTGTATGCTTTATTTTCTTTGTAGATCTCTGAAATGAGCAGTGTGGAAGAAAAGCCGAAGGTAGGCTGATGTTGTGAATCTTTTGTGTAACTAATATGCAATTAATAAATATTGAAACTGTAAAGTAGTCTACCTTTATCCGAATATAACAATCAGTAACTCCAATTGACATAAATAAATATTTTTTAGAAGAAGGAGATTGCTTCGAACGATTGCCCACAGGTGAGACATTAACATTTACAAAGTGTTAATTGTGAATTGAACTTAATCTTAGCCGACTGTGTTAACCATTTACATAATGTACAAGGCTGTAATTTCCCAGGTATCTAATGGTTCTTCAGAGAATCTTCCACCTGACTTCTTCCTGAAAAAGGTATTATTTGTTTATAAACCAATTCACTGATATGAATAATATCATATGATACAAACTCTGAGCTGGTAGTCCAGTGTTGGTGCAACGGCTGCCGTAATGTTCCAGAAAGTTCTTAACTCCCTGATTATTAGGACGAGGAAGTTTAATAACGTTGCTCACTGTGTTGCGAAGTGGTTTAACTTTTTGTATTGCTAGTATAGAGTTAGAACTTAACACAGTTCTTGCATTAGATTGTTGACTTGATACCATTGCAATTTTCCTTTTGCAGCCTGAAGAGGAGGCAGAGAAGAAAAGAAAGAAGGAAGAGGCAAAGGGGAAGGTAGAGACCGCATCAAATAAAATATTTGATTTGATAAAACTAGCATGAAAATAGATAAGTGTAATGAGAATTCAATATTTTCAATATAGACAGGCGAAATATGGTATAATTCAATATAGACAGGCGAAATATGGTAATCCAACACCACTGACCATTTTTGGCTTATAGTAAGCTTCTTACATTGATTGGGACATTTATTCTGCAGAACTTTAACCCCAATGAACCTCCAGCATTCCTGAGAGGACCAAAGAAAACACCAAAGAAGAAGGTGTGCAGAAGTTGTAGTGTTAATATACACAGATCGTTATGCAACATCAAGTAAACTATTACCCACTTTCAGGTTACTGCCAAAGATCTGGCAGCTGAACAACTGAGAAATATGAATGAGGTTTTTATTTACACTAAATTTAGTAATTATAGGTGTATTTTTGTTGGTGTAGTTTAGCATTGTGCTTGATAATAATGGAAACTGGTCCCTGTATATTATAACATAACATTTTACAAACAGAATCAAAGGCAGAGGGCAAAAGCTGTCGCCACTCTTCATAAGGTAAGAAGTTTTGTCTAATTTTATTTAAAATTCATGCAATACGAATCTACTTATTTGTGCAGATTGATCGAATTCGCAGAGCAAAGATGAGGGAATTGCAGGAGGTATTTTCTCGCTGTAACTAGATTAAATAAACAAGTCTTTCACAGTACACCACTATGAAATAGACAATGCTGCAATATTGTGTGGGTAGATGCATTTCAGGTTACAATGCAGTTTTAAAAATTAACTGGGCTAAGGGCATGGACATTATAAGCAATGTTATGTTTAAAACTGGGTGAAATATAAATCATGAAGCATGTCAGCTTTATACACTTAAGAGGGTAGAAACAAAGAGGGTAGTCTATTACATAAACACCAACCCAAGCTTACAGTTTTGAATCATTTTAGGTCTACTATGCTATTAAGCCCTTTAAAACAATAGTACGTGTTATTTTATATTCATTTCCAATTTGTATCCACAGAATCCTCATGCTCCATGTGATCCAAACATGGTAAGTAAAGTAGCTTAAGTTATAATTAACAGGTTCTTTGAAACTTAATGATATTTTCTATAGATGGATGACATCAGCAGTGCGAATGATTCGGAAATCATGGTAACAATCTCTCACTTTCTTTATTGATAGCATCCATTCGATAATACGTGTTTAAGGGGAAAGTCTCATACTGATCTAGCAAATAGGAAATGATTTTGTGGTCACCAGTTTTCTGTTTTCCTAACATAGACTTCTATTTGTTTCAGGCAATGATGATGAGGGATCCTGACGATACCGATGTAAGTTTCAACTTTATGCCTGCATGTGTACTGCAGTAGTATATGGGTGCATTTATTGAGCTAAAAGGATCAAACACATGTCCCATCATTGTACACGAAACTGTTTGTTTTAAACTTGCACTAAACACCACCAAATGGACTTTCAGCACAGCTTTTTAAAAAAACACTAAAATAAAAAGGTGTTTTGAAATCATGTCCAATCATGATGTGTCTAATCACGAATGAGGTCTGACCCATTTCCATCTATAAAACAAAAAAGTTCTTTCTTTAAAAAAGTTTTTTTTAGTTATTTTTAAGTTTTTTAATATCCCACACTGTCCTGATACCCCTAATACAAACCCCCAACCCCAGGTCACCACTGACTCTGGGTTACGTGATGATGATTGGGACCAATATGCCAGGGTAGAATATGCGAACGATGATCAAGAGGTAAGGATAGCTAAGTGCCATTAAGTTACGGTTTTTACAGTTTGTTAAATAGTTTTTACCGTGCCAATGATAATTACATTATCCACAGCAGGCTGAACCACCTAAGCCGCTTAAATCTGCCCTCAAGAAGCAACAATCACAGGGCACAATCAAAGTAAGTTGGTAAAACACATGGATGAATTATGTTGCTCTATATCATGTAGAACTGGTCTGCTTTTGAAGCACACAGCTAGGCTTTTCAACCCGTATAATTGATTGTTTATTTAACAGCGGTTCAACCCAAATGAGCCACCAGCTTTTCTGACGGCAAACACGGAAAGGGATGCACCATTTGATCCAAACCAACCACCAGCTTTTTTAACTGGATCTTGCTCTAACCAGGTATTTTCTATAGAACTTTCTGCAAGCTCAGTTCGGTTTTGTAAACAAGAAGGAATCAATAAGAGGTTTTGATATTTCGTATTTCTGTAGGAACAAGAACCTGAGCCGGCCATTCAAAAACAACCATCGCTTTGGCACTTCCCTGCTCAGGTAGTGTAAAAGTTTAAACAATTATCACACCATTACTCAGATTGAGTGTTTACTTTATCTATTTTATGACCGAATAACTTTGTGTTTTGGTAGCCTTTCAGCCAAAGTTACACAGGTTCGATACTAGTCGTTAGTTGGTTGTGTCCTTAAGCAAGGCAATTAGCAAATATTACCTAAATATGGATTAAACGATTTTACTCCAATTAAGGGAATTTAATCATATACAACACATTGCAAAATATTTGGTAATCTGCAGCAGGCACGTGATAATCTGACGTTTGTCTGTGTGATGACGCCCATTACATTCCCCCCATTCACAGGAATAAACAGTAATTTTTAATCATATCCTTATTCTATTTTTAGGAAAGAACCGAAGAGGAACAAGCTAAATATGTAAGTTCTTCTCACCCACTGCATGTGAAATTGTGACAAATATAACCCCCTGTGTTTTCACACTCCATTGGATAAAAGTGAAAACCGTCCCATCCAATAAGGAAAAACGATTAACATTTTTTTGTTTCACAGGATGGAGACTTCATCATGTCATCTAGTGAAGAAGAAATTGTAAGCAATGTCTTGTTAAGATATGATTTACACTGTTATTTTTTGTGACTTCACTTTTAAAAAAGTGGAAAATAATAAAATTAAAAAAATTGTATCTTTTTTAGGAATTTCGTGATCCAAGTTTGAACATCGAATTGGACGTGAGTGCCGTATAGACTTACCAGAACCCAAAACAGAATATAATCTCATCATTTGCCTTCTCAGAGCGAAATTGATCCACTCGCCGACCACAACAAGCGAAAACGGGAAATAGCAGCTGAAAAGCTGAGGTTGCAGAATGCAATGCGTGCCATGCTTCAACCAAGGGTCATATACGCGGATGAAAACGTGAGTATAGACCTTGCGTCCCTCCTTGTACTGGAAAATATTCAATGTTCAACCTTTAATTCAAATCAAAATATTAGTCAGGAAGCCTAATTTATTTTTTCAGGCTAAGCCACACGAATAAAAATACTGTTTTCATTTTGTTTTGTTAACCAAAACCATTCAGTTATCAAAGCTAGAATTTATAACTGTTTTTACAATATTACCTTTAACCATACCATATTTATATAGGATTCTCAAATGCCTGAACAACCTGAAGAAATACAGGACGCAACCCCTAAAGTAAATAATCCGTCCCCCAAGCGCCCCAACAATAACTAATCAGAGATTTGTTTCACAGAAGTTCAACCCAAACGAGCCCCCAGCTTTTCTCTGTGGAAGAAATGAGGAGGCACCCAAGGTGTGATATTGTGTAGTTCGTAGATATGGATATTCATTTTTATCCCCTTGCATTATAATATGCATTAAAGCAATGAGGGCAGTTATAATACCATGGTAAATTACGTTGTGACTAGAGTCGGGTTGCACGAGGTATAAAGTTAAGAAAAAGGTTGTTAAATGACATGATAATGGACATTGTTTAGGGTAAGGTACGATTCAGCACATGCTTGCTTATGGCCATGGTCCTTTAGACCATGTGGCTAGTTAGGTTTTGCATATACCATCCAGCTTAAATAACCACTCACCACACTCAATTCATTTTGCAGCCATTTGATCCACACAAGCCACCAAGCTTTTTAAGTGAATCTCCGTCCAAAAAAGTAAGCAAAATAAGTCTTTATTTATGAAAGCAACTTACTGACAGAAAAATATGTGATGATTCATATACCTTTTCTACTGTCATCTATAGTTTTTGTTTATTTTCAGGGTTCGGGGTCAAAGAAAAGGGCGAACAAGCGCAATCCGCATGAGGTAGTTTGTATGATATGATTATGTAACTTTGATCCAACCAATTTGTAGGTAAACATTTAAAAACTTCATAGAAGCAGTAACTTTTTTAACTAACTTTAGGTACTGCAAAAGTAACTATAGTTATCGGGACTGTAGTTTCTGATTATTATATCAGCAAAAGACAAGGATTAAAATCATTATTTTAATGTTTAAAGAATCCTGTATTACAAAAGTTTTCCATTGAACATAACGTTATTTCAGGGCATTAAACCGCTCAATGATTCCCTCCATGGCGAAATGCAGGTAAGATGTGTTCATTGTATTGATAGTAGCTGGTTTTGATTACATGATCTCCCAGTCGAGGTACTCAAATTTTGTCAAAGGCTGCTGTATAAATATGCCATTGCTTATTTGGGAAATGTATATTATAGGCGCTACTTCCATGGCATTGTGTGAGGTGACCAATGTTTAACAATGTTACAATCACACCTGGTAAAGCTCTTTGTAATTTTTGTATAAGTAAATTCTATCTCGTATTGCTCGTGCACATTAATTTTCACCAAACTATTCTCCTTAGGGCCCAGCAACAATGCCTGATTTCTCCAAGTTAAAGCCAGTGTCACCACGGGTAAGTCTGAATGGCTTTTTAAAAACTTGATGCTAAGAGAGTAACGGACAAGCTGTATTTTTAAGCATTTTATATAATTTATATCAAGCAATATTATTTTTATTCCAGACACGGCCGATTCCCAGTTACCATGGCTTTGCTGCAGGCGCAGAGGTAAGAGAGGTTTACAGGACTTGAAACCGAAATAATGTTCTGCCAGTTTCTATTTTATAAACAGTAAATTGATTACAGTAGAATTGAAGCATAATTGAAAGGGTATAATATGCATGCATTTTCCTTAATAAGGAAAAACTGTAATCAGCCCATAATATCTCGTAAGCTGCTAAAATATAAACGGTTACAATGTGGTACTTACTTTCAGGAGATTGAGCAAGCCAATGCCCATCGTTATCATGGCCATCAGATGGTATGTTGTATAAAGTAAAGGTCATCCATTCATGACGCATCCCATGTGTTAGATGTATATAAGGTCATTTAAAACCATAGGCGGCATTAGTTTCAAACTTCATGGTAAACAAGGTGAATTTTGGCAATGTTATCCATGTTTAAGCTAAAAATTCCTAAACACAAGATAAGTATTACTTGCGCCCTGCTAAGCCCAAGCTGGCACTCGAACCACCAAGCCTGTCACTCAATGTAACACTAGGTTGCTTGCGACAGGCACAAGAAAATGAGATGAGGCACCCATACGCAAGACCAATTGAGCACATGCAACAAGGACCACCCATGCGACAGTATGGTCAGATGCACCCAGGGGCCCCAATGGGACATTTTGATCAGGCGCACCCACGGCCACCCATGCGACGTGAGAAGGACCCACTTTTGAGGGCCATCGAACCGAACCCACCCATGGGTCATGTTGGTCCGATGAGACGCATCGATCCAATGGGGGTCGATAACCAAATGCACCCTGGACACCCAATGCACTTCGCCCCCCGACCACCTCCACCCAGGGCTATGTGTAGCAGTGCAATGAGCGGCAGTGCAATGGTGAATGAACCTGCTAAACCTGAAAAGGTAATTTCATACAACTACAAACAACTACAACTGTTTGTTATATACAAGATAATCGTTATTTTTTTGCCGAACCCAGTCAAATACAGCATGCCGAAGTAACATATTGTTTTATTTAACAAGCAGTGTATAAACATGAACCCAATATTTGAATTTCGGTATATGTATATAGACCTAACATAACTTCTGAAGTTGCATGGATTTCAATGTTAAATTCACTTTGTTTAAAATTATGCAGTACCCTGAAACGTAAATTTCCTTTTTAAAACTAAAACACTAAGACTTTTGAATATATCAACAGAAAACCAAAAAGAAGAAGAAGAAAAACAAGAAACAAAAGGAAAACATGGAACTAGAACCGGTATTTTACTTTACTTTGTAACTAGAAACAATCATGTGATGGAAACTTTATGTTGGTATTTTATTCAGGTTATGAATCCATTAAAGAAACCACTGCCACCAAGCCTCCGTCCTGATGTCGTAAGTTTTCTTAATTGAACTTTTTTCGTTATTTAATGTTGTCGCTTGATGGCAGAAATGGGTGGGAGGTGTAAGTTATGTGGGTTAGATCAAAGCAGAAAGGATTTAGTCAGATTTAGACAGTGGGTTTTAGTTCAGTGGGATTAGCGAGGGGTGTTCTTCATTAAATAGAATAGTCAGATCAGTGTGTGTTTCATTTCAACAGTTGCCGACACCTTTGCATGGCCGGGAGTTAGATATATCAAATGTACTGATGAGAGGTAGAAGTGAGGTAACGCCAGGAGGGTTAGGGCTACCAATGCGTCCTCTCAAGCTTGAGGTGAAAAATAAGGAAGAGCAGTTAGCAGATATTTTAGAGCAAGAGAAAGAAAAGCAAGAGAGGGTTGCTAGAGAAATGGAGGAAATGGAAAAAGAAGAAGAGAGAATGAGAGAAGAGGAAGAAAAGGAAAAAAAGAAGCAAGAAGAGCTTGCTCAATTGGAAGAGCAGGTTCGAAAAGAGAGGGCTAAACAAGAGGAAATGGCACTTAAGTTAGAAAAAAGGAGAGAAGAAAAAAGACAAAAAGAAGAGATCGCCAGAAAAGAAAGGTTGAGAAAAGAAAAAGAGGAGAAAGAAGAAAGGGACAGAATAGAGGAGGAAGAACGTCAAGAAAGAATCCGAAAATATGAAGAGGAAAAAGAACTTGTTCGAAAAGAACATGAAAGAAAGGAAGAAGCAGAAAGAAAGGAAAGAGAGAGGAAGGCAGAAATTGAGAGATTATTAGAGGAAAAGAGAAAACAAGAGAGAAAAGTGGCGGAAATGGCCAAATTGGTTGAAGAAGCTCAAAAGGAAAAGGAAAGGAAAGAAGAAGAAGAGCGGAAAGATAGAGAAAAAGAAGCCGAGCTCGAACGAATTGCTGAAGAGGCAAGAGAGCAAGCTAGAATACAGGAAGAGTTGGCTGAGAAGTTGGTTGCACTAAAAAGAACCAAAAGTGAGATTGAGGAGATAGAACGACAAGAGAGAGAACATGCTGCCATGGTGGAGCGGGAAACAAAGAGAATGTTGAGGGAAGAGGAACAGAAGAAACAAAGAGAAATTGAGAGGGTGGAGCGATTAGCTCGGTGGGAAGAAGAGCAAAAATTAGAAGCAGAGAGGCATACAGTGCAGGATAAATTAGATGAGGAGGCTAGGGTAGAGAGGGAAAAAGAGGAGGAAATAATGAGACAGGCAGAGGCTGAGAAATTGGAAAAGGAGAGACAGGAGAAAGCGATAAAATTAGAGCAAGAGCAGGAAAAACTTGCCAATATGACTGATGATCAAATCTTTCAATTAGAAATGGATCGAATGCTTAATGGTGGGGTCGATCCTGAGAACGAAAAAGATGCAAAAAGTCTTGCTTCTGATGGAGGCAAGGAGGAAAGTCTTCATAACCCTGAAAAGGTAATTGGATTGACTTTTTACTAGCTGCTGTTGCTTATCAAATTATATGTTCTTTTAGGATGAAGAGATAAATCCATGGGATGCCCCCACCGACAGTGAAGAGGTAAAACTACAACTTTAATTCTTGTTTGACCGTTTTGTTCTGACTATTTTTTGTTAAGACTAAGAATGCAAGAATAACAAATACATAGATTGTCTTATTTAGTATTTATCCCCCATCAATTACCTATCTTTAAACAACTTGCAGGAACCGGAAATTTGGGTGCGAGAAGACGGCTGTACTGTGCAAAACGTAGGCATTTTACCATAAATACTATACATAATCGTCCCTTCATATTGTGTAATCCACTGCATTTTTAGGTTCCGAAGAAGCTAAAGCCGCAGCATTGGTTCCTTACGATGCCGTGTTATGATGAGATCGTAAGTTGTCATCACTTGTTTGGAACTTGTAATTAACAATAAAACATGTCTTTGTTTAAGAATCCAAACACTGGAAAACCGATGCCAGACATCAGGATAGATGCAGAAGGCTTCGAAGTAAGTTGATGCTAATGAATGGCTCAGTATTAATCAATTTTTTTTTTATTCTCAGGGTCTAAAAAATAGTTTGTGCTTAAAAGTTTATATTTCATTGGGTTTACATGAATTAGAATGTTAAAGTTTAGCACTCTCCCTAGTGATGGTCCAAAACGATACTAATGTTTAGCCAATCTGCAGGCACCTAAATGATTGTTAAACCAAAACCAGTAACCTAATCGGTTGTGTCCTTAAGCAAGGTATTTAGGACATTGCCTGAACTCGCTGGATTGATGTATTACATTAAAACAGAAGTATCATCTCAATTATATATAATTGCTGCAAAAGCCTATGTTACCAGACATTGGGCACAAGGTGAACTCACAATTTCCATTGTGAAAACTTACCAGCCTAACGTTGCATTTTTATCCCGTTAAAGGATAAAGTATGAATATTCATTATACTGTTACTCTGTTAGTCATTGTTTCAAAATATCACGACATCATTTTATTTCGTAATTCAGGAGATAAAGTGCAGAGTTCCGGTTGGACCAAAGGGAAGGGTTTATTACAAATCATCGAACCCTAACGCTAAAAAGGCAAAACAACCAAACAAAGAAGATGATGAAGAATCTAAGGTATGTGGGTTTAGCAGTGGATTGATAAGTTGTGTTTTGACATGTTTATGTTGATAATGCTTATTACTAGTATCTGATAACTCAGAATAATGCGTAGAAAAAAACATTTCCAATAGAAAAAAATAGATTTTGCTCGTTATTTCGGCTGGTTATAGGAACATTGTCTGTTTCCTGATATTATCCATATTGTTACAGGAGAAAGATCGAACATCAAGTGATTCTGATGAGGTACAGTTTGCTTAACTTTCTTTAAAGTTATTTTTTAGAATTTACACTTACATTTAGGGATTGGCTAAATTTAATTCTCAATTTTAGCATCTTTCATCTGTGGAAAAGGAGGATTCTTCCTCTGATAACACAGAGAAAAAGGTACATAAATGTATTTCTCTTATATACGAACATATAAACTTTTTTTAGTAAGAGATGCTCCGGTTTTAAGTTAAAAAAATCTTAATTCTAATGGTTTTTTAAGACTAATCTAAATAGTATGTTCATATACGTTGGTCTAGCGGTTAAGTGCGTCGCCTTTCAATCGAAAGGTTGCAGGTGCGAAACTGGTCGCTAGCTAATAGGTTGTGTCCTTGGGCAAGGCACTTTACAGACATTGCCTGAACGCAGCGGATTAATGGGTTCTACCAAAATGAAGGAACGTGTCTATCACAACACACTGCAATAGCTCCGGTAACTCAACAATGGGCGCAAGGGGATCTGGCGATTGCTCGTGTGGTAATCCCGTTGGTTTTTCCATTCACAGGGATAAACATGAATATCCTATCCTATTCGTTAAGCTACATTGCTACTTTACAGCGTGCTCGTGAGGCTGAGGAGGACGCCATGCTGGAAAGGGTAAGCCATACCTCTACACCGCAGTAGGATGCTTAATTGATACAACTGAATAAATTTAACACCCTGTCTATTGGTGTTTTTTACGATACACTTATGTAGGGTTTTCAGGTGTTGTTTGGGGCTTGTCAGGTGCCTATGACTGGCACTAGATTTGACATGAGAATAATAATAATGACATCATTTTGTACACAGTACACATTGACTTTAACAGCTTATAAGTATAATTTGTTATTTCAACCAGTCTGACAACAGAAGTTTACCAACTAAAACTAAACACCGGTGAATAACAAGTTTACAACAATCTTATTTAGATTGTTGTGTTAAAATATTTATGACCAAACATGTTTAATAGTTGACTTTAAGTTTCGATTCATACAAGTCTACACTTAAAAACTTTTTCTAGATTCATAAACAAATACTCAACTTGTTGGAATAAAATTAAATGTTAGTTAAGCTCGAATTTACATCATTTTTTTTATTCAGGAATACCCACCTGAATCTAGAATGTACAATGGTGTGCAATACTTCAGGCCACAAGTAAGTATTTTATTTGTACGCAAGCCCTTTGGTGGAACCATTGCAACCATGCATTTATACATTCATTGTAACCATGTACATATATGTTAGTACCTTTCTAACAATGCATTTATATATTAGTACCCAAAGACCATGAGAATTCTGTCGTATGAGAGAATCAATGAATGTGGGGTGAAGGTAAGAACAGTTTTCCTGTCTACCATTAAAATCTTTACTCAACACAATTGGCCAATCTTGGAAAACCCAAGCTCATAACAATATCTGTGTTAGCCGGTTGGCCTAAGTAATACAGAATTTTGTCTACATAGCTCATGGTGTATTATATTAACAAGTGTTTTTGACCCACTACATACAAAGAAATGCTTTTTCCTTCAGACAATAAGAGATCAAACATACATCGATGGCGACATTTGGGCGTTTTACGCACCTGAAGTGCCGAAACCACCCGAGAGTGAACCTGACCTTGATGGGAGTGTAAGTAGCTCGATATCCACCCATATTGTTCGTGTAAGGATGGAATATGAATGGGTTTGATGCATACTGTGGGGTCCATGACACTATCCTCATTGCTATCGCTCAGAAACTTGTTGTTCAGACTCACTGTGACACTTTGATGCATGCTTTTATGTGCCTTATACGTAATGATGCTTAAAGTATTGCTCCACGGCACAGCACAAGGCCAATAAATGCATAAGGACCCTCGATACTAGATGTGTCAATATACTTCAGCATGTTTTCACGTACAGGACTATTCAGATGAAGAAGCTTCATTCAAGACCATCTTTAATTGCGAAGCAAACAACAAAGTACGTACCACATTCCTATACTCCACAAACGCTTTAAAAATATTCTTTTTTCTTTCAATTGCATAAATGTTTTGTGGCAATGGTATTTACCTGAGATAAGAATCATTGTTGATGTTTTTGCAGCCTTGCTCAAGTGCTTCCACCATCAACCTGTACAATTACGGAGGAGGCAGCGAAAATGTAGGAAATTCTTTAAAAAACACTTTTCCAAAAACTATTTTTTATATTTCTTACTTACTCAGGACTCTAATGCCGCCGACGCGAAAGAGGAACAAGCACAGTCAGATAAAAGTCCCCTGACAGATCAAGCTCGGTATCCTGTGCCCCAACCAGCATATTCCAGCTATGTCCCACAGTATCAGGGAACATGGGATAATAGGGGGGCCCCATATAACCCAGTAACCCCCACTCCTCCAATAAGGAAACCTTATCCTGTCCAGGTTTGTATGATATTGCCAGTTTTAATAATATTTGGAAAAAATTAACATGGTTTTGTTGGTTTTTTCTATATTTTATAATTTGAAAGGAACCTAAGTTTTTTGTCTTAATGGTTTGGTTGCAAGTTGATCATTTACATTCCTAATGTATTTTAATGTCTTGGAAGTTGATATGGATACTGATCTCGAATTGATTTGTATGACCATGATATTGTGTTGCAGGGTCAAACTGATTGGTCAGGTGTGGTGTATGATAAAAAAAAGCAAGACAAGGCAAGGGTGAAGGCAGAGAAGTATAAGATAAAAATGAAAAAGAAAATGGACCAGAAAAGCATTGAATTTCGAAACAAAACTGCAAATGCGTTAAGGAAAAATATGGAGAGGGATGCGAAAAAGCAAAGAAAGTTGGAGAAAAAGGAAAAGGAAAGAAAGAAAAAACTAGAAAAGAGAGAGAAAAAAGCTTTAAAAGAAAAAGAAAAGAATGATAAAATAAAGCAGAAAACAAAGGAAAAAAAAGAAAAGGAAAAGAAAAAAAAGCAACATGAAATAGAAAAAAAAGAAAAGAAAATAGAGAAAGAAATAGAAAAAAAAGAACATAAAAAAGAGAAAAAAATTGAAAAAAAGGAGAATGAAAAGAAAAAGAAAATAGAAAAAAAAGAGAAAAAAATTGAAAAGAAGGAAAAGAAAAAAAGAATTAAGCTAGCCATTAAACGAGATGCTGCTGCCACCAAAGAAATTATGAAGGACGACAAACAGCGAAAGAAAGTTCACTCTAAAAAGAAAAAAGAGATAAAAGAGCAACAGGAAATTGCTAAGAGAGAGGCAGAGCTGAGGATGAAACAAATCAAGTTGCAAAAAAATAAGATAAAACTTGATATTAAAGAAGCAAAGAAGGAGAAAAAGAAAGAATTAAAACAAGATAAGTTAAAATACAAAACGATGATGGCAGAGAAAAAGCTAGATTCTCTTCAAGACCAACTTAACTTCCAGCAAAATGACTACAAAGAGGCTGTGAATATATTGCAGGAAGAGGTTAGTGGTTTATTTAAACCATAGACTTTTTAGTTCTAATCTTTCATTTTATTCAGATGGAATCCCAGAAAACCCAGTCTTCTGCGAAAAGCAAGAAGGGCGAAAAGAGCACGGCCAACTTAAAAGTGACTGAATCTAACAATGCTGGTTCAGAGGTGGGTGTTTTTGTATTATGATAATAGGAAACGATCCACTGAAAGTGTTGGTACAAAGTGTTTCGAATATCCTGTTTATTTGATACTTTGAGGTAACCCGACAGTGGGCGCTAGGTGATCTGAAAATTGCCTGGTGGTTTTCCCATTCACGGCGATAAACATGAATATCCTATCCTTCATTTTGTCATCTTTTTTTCACTGGACATTTGCTTACTTGAAACATAGTAGATGCTAATACCACATTTGCAGCATCCACGGTGTGCTGACAAGGCTGAAGCTGGCCCAAGTTCCGAAATCAACCACAAAAAAAGAAAGCGATCTCTGTCTAAGGTTCTCTTTGAATACTGGAATTATTAACAATTTTATTTATAACGTGAATTGTTTCTACCTTCGTTACTAAAGATAATTATTTCGATATTTTAATGAAATTATGGCAAGTTAGTAAAGAATGTTAACTAGTTTAATATTTTTTACAGAACCCATTGACCAAGTTCACTTCTAAGATAAAAAAAGGATTGAAAAAGGTAAGGTAAAGCAACAGATGCATAGTATTTTCCTAAAGGCATATATATATATATAAAACAAGCACATTGGTAAGTTTTTTTTGTAAAATTGACCACAAACTTTTACAGATTCCTAGTCCTCAACCTTCGCCGAAACTACTGAAAAGGGACAATATTTCTGCCGACAAGCACTCGGTAAATTTATGCATCAACATTATACCGCAGTTGCTTGCATGCTTAAAGGAAGAAATATTATGAATTGTTGTAAACAAATTAAAAAGTTGTAGTTTTACCATTAACTTCGCTTGTTATAACCAGGGTGATGGTGCAAGTCCACTCCCAACAAAGAAGAATTCCAAAACAAAGTCTGTGATGTCAGTATTGATGCTCCAAACCCCACAGGTAATGCAAGCAAGATATAAAATCTTGGTACTCTTATTAGGCTTTATGTGATTGAGTATTTTTGCCATTTTTTCCCTTTTTCCAAATTTTTATCAAAGGTTTTGCTTCGTGTTTCATCTTGGAAACAAGAAATAAACTAAACTAAAGTTACCAACCATTCACCTGAAATAAAATCCCAATGTTTTCTAGAAATCCGACGACAATCGCAGTCTGTCATCTGCGTATGGTGATGGCCAATGTTCCGACACCTGCAAGGATAAGTTGGATGATAACAAAGCGTCTTTGGACGAGGTATGACAACCCACTTGGGTATAATCTTCGAATCTAACTGATTCAAACAATCCACAGAGCTCTTCTGATTCCTCAGTTGCGTCTAACAAGAGCAGTTCATCAGCAAAGGTGAGTAAATTCGTTCTAGAATCAATGACTATCAGCGTTTTCTTTGTGCACATAAGAATAACCAGTGCCTGCAGAAAATTGATATGAAATCGATTTAGTTTATACATGTTAAATAATTGCAGAGCTCTTCCAGCAGCGAGTCTGATTCAACCAGCTCAGAATCAGAAGCTGATGTTGAGCCGCCTCCAGCCCCGGTAAAAAGATCCTTTTATACGTGACTTCTTGAAAAATGCCCATAACTGGTGTCTTTAATGCAATCTTTTTTGTTTTTGGAGATATTGTTAGGTTAACACCAGGGTTCAGCATGTCATCTGGTAATTTTATGCAGATAATTCTGGAGAAAAGTGCTTCTAAACACAGCAAGGAAGAGGACATAAAGGAGAACCAAGTCAAAAAGACACAGAAAAAAGAAAAAGTCACAAAACCAGTGACGACAAAGAAGGCAACCAAAGTATCTTCCAGGGAGGTTAGGATTTGTTGGATAGAATTTAAAGTTGTTAGCGGTTCACATTTTTCATGACATTTTTGGAAAAGATTGTAGAACAAGATGACTACATACATAACCAGAAGCCTCACCAACTATTATGAGCCAAACTTTGTCTGAGATAGATATAAAGACATCTTAGTTAAGTATAACTTGTTTTCAGTTTGATTGCCAGAGTCCAACCTTCCATGAAAATCAAAACTCCTTGAAAGTGCACAAAGAGCTGAATGCAACTCAAATTCAGCAGTCAGATTCAGAGGTAGGTAGTTTGACACTTAGAGAGAGTACTTGCTGTTGAAAGAGGTCAGATGTTTGTGTGAAAGTAAATGCAACATTTTCTGAAAAATTTTACACCTCATTTCATTATTTTCTTTGTATTGTCATTGCAGCTTCCAGTATTGGCTGAACAGAGTGAAACTGGATCGAGTTCCCAAAGAGGAAGAGAAAAGCAGAGAAAGTCCCAATCTAAGGTTTATTTTTGAAAACCAAAATATTTTTGTATAAATTGCTGAAAACAAAGATTTTGAACAACATATTGCAGAACTTATAGAGTGTCTGAAAATACTGAAATTGTTGGAACTTTAACAATTTTCTAATTTAAGGTGTAACCATATACACAATTTAACATTGTCTATTCATTTTTTTGACAGATAAAACTTGAAAGAAGGGCTTTAAAGCACAGCCAAGATGAGGCCATTAAAGAGGACAAAGCCAAAAAGGCACTGAAAGAAACAAATGAAGTCACAAAACCAGTCAAAGTGGCGACAAAGAAGGCAATCAAAGCACCTTCCAAGGAGGTTAGGACTTGTTGGGTGGAATTAAAACTTATTTACTGATTCTCGATCACATTTTTGGACAAGGTTGATATGCATACTTACAAAACAAGAAGCTACCCCTACTATTATAAGACTTACCTTTTCTGAGATGCAGACATCTTACATGGGTGTGTTGTTTTCCAGATTGATTGCCAGAGTAGTCTAACCTCAGAGGAAAATCAAAACTCCTTGAAAGTGCAGGAAGAGCCAACAAAATTGAATGTTACGCAAGTTCCTCAGTCAGATTCAGAGGTAGGTGTTCTAACAAGAGAATATTTGTAAGATGTAGGATTTGTTATATTGCATAAACAGTTTAAAGCAAATGCAAAATTGTCTGATAATTGTATCATTACTTGTTTTATATCACAGGACATGTCTTCAATCCCCAAATCCAACAAGAGTGAACAGTCACTCAAGGTATGAATATAGTGCTTACTTAAGGTATAGAATGTTAATATATTGTGATTGCAGCATCCAGTATTGGCTGAACAGAGTGAAAGTGAATCGATTTCCCAAAGAGGAAGAGAAAAGAACAGAAAGTCCCAATTCAAGGTTTATTTTCAGAAGAAACAATTAAATAAGATTAAATGGTGCTAAACAATATTCTGAACAGTGATCAAGTTTAAGTAACAAATGTTAGCAAATCTAGTTGTTTGAGTATTTTTGTAACGCAGTGACAAATACCCATCTAGTTTGACATGTTCATTATTTTCTACAGGTGCCAATAACCCAGTCAACTTCTACGAGAAAGAAAAGATACACAAAGGTAACATTTGATCAGTGTTCACACATAACAATACTCGAACCAGAGATACCACAGTCTTGACTGCGTCCTACATTAAGGGTACAGTGTTTTTTAAGGAATATATCATGATTTTCCTGTGAATGAGATGAAAATATATATATATATTTACTTTGTTCGCTTCTTTGGTAATGGATATTTTAAACCAGCAGTTTGAATCATACAGAGAAGAAAGTCAGTATCATCTTTTCACCTAATTTTCATGTGATAATTTTGCAGCAGAATTAACATCAATGTGTTGTTTAATGTCATAATAGAAATATTTCATTCCGCATCATGCTGCATTACAGAGGTCCTCCACTCGTGAGTCGTACTCATCTGAGAGTGATTTCGATCCAACTCCATGCCAGGTATGATGCTTACACATGTTGTCATGGTAGGATTTAGGCCAGGTCAAATTATTTTTTCTTATTTTCATTTGCAATTAGTAACTTTTATTAATACCATTAAACAAACGGGAAAACACAGTATAATAACATTACTTAAGCCAAATCAATGTAAAAATACACAATATTGCTTATGTTGGGTTAAATCATAAACTTATAGTACAAATCTTTACCTTGTTGCACAAGTTTTTTTATGCAGAATAAACGAAAGAAGAAGACATCAAAACATAGTTTGAATGAGGTCATAACAGAAAGTAAAGCCAAAAAGGCACTGAAAAAAACAAATGAAGTCGCAAAACCCGTTAAAGTGGTGACGAAGAAGACAATCAAAGCACCTTCCAAGAAGGTTAGGATTTGTTGTGTGGAATAAAAAGTTGTTTTTCAAGTTCTCTATTTTGGTCACATCCAAAAACGTTGTTGTCGGTTGTTGGAAAAGCTATTAGTTCTGCACTAACAATTATATGACAAGTCTTGGTGAAGTTATAATAGCCCTATCACTTTTTTATACCGATTGATTGCAAAAATATTCAAACCAAAGTTGATAAAATAAGCTCCTTGAAAAAGGAGGAGCCAACCATCTTAAAAAGTGAATCAAATTTACCATTCTGATTTGAAGGTAGTTGGCTTAAATGCAAGTAGATAGGGCAGACATACATTTCTGTACAAATCGCTAAAGTTTATCATGCTTGGTCATTAGAAACATTACTCCATCCAGCCAACTATCAATGCCTCGATTCAGTTCCTACAGCAAGATTTGATTTTCATTCATACATTACAGAGCTCCTCCAGTTCTGAGTCAAACTCATCAGAACATGATTCGAAACCAACTCTTCCTCAGGTACAATGGTCGTCATTGTTTTGGTCTATGGCATTTTAGAGATTTTAGAATCTTGAAATTAAGAAAATATATTTTATATTTTACGATATTCATATTGCAAAACCCAAGTTTACTACTTTTCCTGGTGATCATAACACAGGTGGAACTGGAAAAACAAGCTTCAAAACACATTCTGACTAAGCCGACAAAACCAAACAAAGCTAAAAAGGCATCAAAAGAAACAAATGAAGTCGCAAAACCAGTCAAAGAGACAACAAAGAAGGCAACCAAAGTATCTTCCAAGGAGGTTAGGACTTGTTGTGTGGAATAAAAAGTTGTTTTTCAAGTTCTCTATTTTGGTCACATCCAAAAACGTTGTTGTCGGTTGTTGGAAAAGCTATTAGTTCTGCACTAACAATTATATGACAAAGCTTGGTGAAGTTATAATAGCCCCATTACTTTTTTATATTCAAACCAAAGTTGAAAAAATAAGCTCCTTGAAAAAGGAGGAGCCAACCATCTTAAAAAGTGAATCAAATTTACCATTCTGATTTGAAGGTACTTGGCTTGAATGCAAGTAGATAGGGCAGACATCCACTTCTGTACAAATCGCTAAAGTTTATCGTGCATAGTCATTGAAAAACATCACTCGATCCAGTTCCTACAGAAAATTGTTATTTTCATTCATACATTACAGAGCTCATCAAGTTGTGAGTCAAACTCATCAGAACATGATTTGAAGCCAACTTCTTCTCAGGTACAATGGTTGACATAGTTTTGGTCTATGGCATTTTAGGGATTTTAGAATCTTGAAATTAAGAAAAAATAATTTTATTTTATGATGTTCATATCGCAAAACCCAAGTTTACTACTATTTCTGGTGATCATAATACAGGTGGAACTGGAAAAACAAGCTTCAAAACACAGTCTGCCTAAGCCGACAAAACCAAACAAAGCGAAAAAGGCATTGAAAGAAACAAATGAAGTCGCAAAACCAGTCAAAGTGGCAATAAAGAAGGCAACCAAAGTACCTTCTAAGGAGGTTAGGACTTGTTTGGTGAAATCACACTGTTTCCTAAAAGTTACACTGTAATCTATTTGGTCACATTAATGGGTGTCATTGTAATTACATCTAGGATTGTCCACCAAGTAGTATAGAACAAAACTTGCCAAACATGGAGGTAAAGACATCTTAATTAAGTTTAATTTGTTTTCCAGGTGGATTATCAAAATATTTCAACCTCAGAAGAAAGGAAAAAATCTTTAAAAGAAGAAATAGAACCAACGATCCTGAATGCGACTCAAATTCACCATTCAGATTCAGAGGTATCAAATTAAACAGATTTGTATTTTTTACAAATCCTTACAATTTTACAATCATTGAAAAGAAAATGAAAAATGATTCAATATATTTTTACCTTAGTTTAGTTATTAAGTTTTTTATGTAATAGTATCCAAAATGTGTATATTTCAAAATACAAAATTAAGTACAGCAAAAAGCAAGCCAACATGATCATTAATTTTACTTCATTACAGGAATCCTCCACTTGTAAGTCTGACTTATCGGAGAGTGATTCAGAATCAACTCTGCGCCAGGTATGATGCCTGTGAGGTTTATCTACAAAAATGTAATTTGGTGGATTTTAGTCCCAAACTGGTGACTTTAAGTGTATATATAGTCTGTTTTTATGTATTGCAACAATTTTAGTGCAAAAATGCAGTTTTTGTTGCTGACAGTAATTCTTATGCAGAGAAACCTGGAAAAAAGGGCTTCAAAGCACAGCCAAGATGAGGCCATTAAAGAGGACAAAGCCAAAAAGGCACCGAAAGAACCAAATGAAGTCGTAAAACCAGTCAAAGTGGTGACAAAGAAGGCAATCAAAGCACCTTCCAAGGAGGTTAGGATTTCTTGGATAGAATCAAAAGTTGTTTATCAACAAAATTGTTGTCAAAGCAATGAATTTCCCACCAACAATTATTACACAAGCTTTGTTAAAAAAATTGAAATTTAAAAATGAGCTGTTTTCCAGGTTGATTGCCAACTTAGTGCAACATCTGTGGGAAATCAACACTCTTTGAAGGACAAGGAGCCCACAGTTCTAAATGTGACTCAGATTGACTTATCAGATTCAGAGGTAAGTGATCAACAATTAGAAGTTATCAGTTCTGGACAAATCGCTGCCATGTACTTTGAAATTAAATTAACAAGATTGTTAAAATCAAATAAAGTAGTTTAAGTTTAGTTTATTTTTTGCTTCTTCGTTACAAAGAAAAGTAGCACAAAAAATTAGATGATAATATTGAATCATTAATTTCATTGTTTTTTTATATCACAGGACATATCATCAATCCACAACTCCAACAAGAGTGAACAATCACTCAAGGTATGAATATAGTGCTTACTTAAGGCATGGTATGTTAATATATTGTAATTGCAGCATCCAGTATTGGCTGAACAGAGTGAAAGTGAATCGAGTTCCCTAAGCAAAGGAGACCAAAAGTCTGCATCCAAGGTTTATTTTCAGCACTTTAGATTATTTGAAGATAATACAAAACATAGAATACTCAAGATACCCAATAATTTTCCATCAGTTATAAAATTAACTTTAAAAATTAAAATATCCAGGAATGCTTTATTTTTAACAAAATCAAGACTGTTTCTTTTAAAAATAATTTTACTTAATTTTATAACGTATCCAAATTTGATTTTAAACTAAATCCACTACTTTTACAGAGCCCTTCACTCCTTAGCATAATATCTTGTCGATCAACCACCAAGCAATTAAACAACGATGATAATTCCACCGACAAATACTCGGTAAAGCTCTTTGCCTTTTCATGGCCTCCCATAAATGGTTAGTTTGGTAGCAGTTTATCATGTCATCACTTTCAAACAGGTGAACTTGGAAAACGATTCACCACAGCACAGCCAAGATGAGGACATAAAAGAGGACAAAGCCAAAAAGGCACCGAAAGAAACAAATGAAGTCTCAAAACCAGTCAAAGTAGCGACGAAGAAGGCAATCAAAGTACCTTCCAAGGAGGTTAGGACTTGTTGTGTGGAATCAAGCACAGACCCAGCAGTAGAATTTACTAATTTTGATTGCATTGTAGGACATGATTGAAACTCCTGCAGTAAAGGCTGTAACCTCCGCCCCCTCAATCATCAAACAGGCATTACTGGAGATGAAATCTTCATTAGAAAAGGTAATCATTATTTTAATTTCTTAGAAGTTACAAGGCTTGCATTTTGGAAAGAACTCACACGTTTTCGACATCTATACAAATACAATAATATGCAAACTTGTAATTTTGAATGTTCCTAACATTCAATATTTCCACAGAGCATACTGCAGCAATATTTAAATATCATTAGGTGTTAAAGCCAAAAACTGTCACAAATTTAACGAAATTGCAATGAATATTTCTTAAATCATTAAATATCGGTGTTATATTCCAGTCCTCTGCATATGAAGATGAGTTTTCCGACATTAGCAAAGCAGAATATGATGACGATGCCTCTACAGACGAGGTATGACAACTCACAGAAACTAATTTTTGAAATCTAACCAATTCAAACTATTCACAGAGCTCATCTAAGTCCTCAAAAGCTTCTTCTAAAAGAAGTTTCTCTTCAAAGGTGAATTAATAATTTTTTTATAACTCTTCCAAATAATCTATGAAAAAGTGTAACACAATCTAAAATACAAAAATAGTTGTTCAATGTTAGCATATAAACATAGTTTAACATTTTGCCTCATATATCAAATGCAGAAGAACCTCGGGAAAAGTGCTTTAAAATACCTTGTACATGAGGATGCTACAGAGGATAATGCTGATCAGGTTTGATGAAAACAAAAATATACCTAACAATAAAATTTACTAATTTCGATTGCATTGTAGGACGTGATTGAAACTCCTGCAGTAAAGGCTGTAACCTCCGCCCCCTCAATTATCAAACAGGCATTACTGGAGATGAAATCTTCATTAGAAAAGGTAGCCAAGTCTTTATATTTATTATCTTTTTAGTCTTTTTACATTTATTATTTTTGAAAGTTTAAAGAACCATGGAACATACTTTTAAAAGCTCAGAACATTCAATATTGCCATCAGTGCAGGTTATTGCAGTTGCCAAATATTAATAGGTGTTAGTGAATAAATATTAAATGTATATAAGTTTAATAAATATAAATATCTGTGTTTTATAGCAATCAGATGACAACGGCAACCAGTCATCTGGATATGAAGATGAATTTTCCGACAGTGACAAAGCAGAATCTGATGATGACGATGCATCTTCAGACGAGGTATTATAACCCACCCAGGATAGTGGGATAGAATATTGCAGTGTGTTGTGTATGATTCACATGTTCCTTTAATTTAGTAGAACCCATTAATCCGCTGGTTTAGGCATTATCTGTTAAGTGCATTGCCCAAGGACACAACTGACTAATTAGCGATCAGTTTCGAGCCTTACACATTTTGGTTGAAAGCCGTCACACTAAACCACCAGACTAACCTAAGTCTAATCTATTGAATCTTAATAACTCAAACAATTCACAGAGCTCATCTAAGTCCTTAGTTGCTCCGAAAAGATGCCCATCAGTAAATGTGAGTACAATACAATAAAACATGCAGAAATATTGCATCACTGTTAGTGGGACAATAAGTTTAACAGTTGGCTTATTGTTTTTGTGCAGAAAAAACTCAAGGAAAGTGCCTCAAAACACAGTGTAGATGAGCCCAAACAAGAGGACAAAGCCAAAATGGCACCGAAAGAAACAAATGAAGTCACAAAACCAGTCAAAGTGGCGACGAAAAAGGCAATCAAAGCACCTTCCAAGGAGGTTAGGATTTGTTGGATGGAATAAAAAGCTCAGCTTGCTAAGCAACTTATATTTCCATCTTGAGCAGACAAACGCTAAAAGAAGGACTTCAAAGCATAGGCAAGATGAGGTCATAAAGGAGGACAAATCTGAAGAGGAACAAATAGAAACAAATGAAGTCAAAAAACCAGTAAAAGTGGCAACTAAGAAAGCAACTAAAGTACCTTCTAAGGAGGTTAGGATATATTTATTTTAGTGTTATTTTATTGTTGGGTAGAAATACTTATCATTTTTAAGAATAACCTCCGTTAATATACCATTTTCCTATATCTAATACTTAAACACTATACTAGACATGTCTGTTATGGCTAGTTATAAATGTATTCTCTTGTTTTTTGTACCTACAAACCAATAAATATAATGAATATGGTCATTGCTTCCCCACTACACTTTTAGTAGGTCTAGTGCTGGTATTTGATAGCTGAATGTTTGCAAGATTTTTTACTCAATAATTTTCATTTCAGTCTTGCGAAACCAAACCTGAAAGTAATTATGATTCTGATGACACAACAATTGCTTCAGATTATGGAGAAACTTCCATCGAATATAAAGTTCCAGCGGAGCATACAAATGTAAACTTTGAACCATTTTTTTGACTTGGTTATTAAATTATCTAGTAGTCTATAAGTATGGGAGTACTTTGGCTTTTTTTTTGGTATTAAGAATTGTAAACTTTACAAAATGCAATATATTCTGTCTTGTTTTAATTGACACTGTTTATTGTAATACTAAGAAAGCAATGCTATTAGAAGCAAATTCAACTTTGGTTACGTTAAAATTATTTAAATGTATAAAAAACATTATTCAGAAACCCAAACAAAGCAGCAGTAACAAGGTTCCAATAGACTCTGCTGAGTCAAGAAGGATAGCGAAGGAAAGGAGAGAGGCTAAGAGAAAGTATGAGGTATATCAGAATGTCAATTGCTTACCATACTTCATTTAGTAAAATTGAAATTAAGTGAAATTTAACTTGTTCCTTTGTAATTCTTTTACAGAAAAAGGTTGCTCTAGCTCGCCTAACAGCGCCAATCAGCAGAACTGATTCGCCAAGAGGACCTTATAAACCAACTCCACCCAGATCAAAGGTATAACTTATTAATATTAAACAAAACGGCAATTTTTTATTGTCTATATTATTGGAGAATAGTTATACGGTGCTTTATAGCTTTTTTAGCAATTCGACCAACAAACCAGAGGTTCCAATATCATTGGCAATGTATAAAACAGCCTTATGCTTAAACCTTTTGGGTCAATGACCTAAAACAACAATCGCATCTCTTATGTTAAACACGCTGCGATATATATTTAGTAATCTGATGGTGGGAAATTGAAATCTGAGCAATCTTCTTTTTTTTTCCCACACTTTCCATCCAAAGGTTAAACATAATAAGATTTATTTATTAGAATATGTGACCAGGAACTTTTGTTGCAGTCTTGCAAATCCAGAGCAGAAAGTAATTATGATTCGGATGACACAACAATTACTTCAGATTATGGAGAAAAGTCCATCGAATATAAAGTTCCAGCGGAGCATACAAATGTAAACTTTGGACTATTTTGTTGACTTTATTATTAAATTAACCAGTAGTCTATAAGTATATCAGTTACCTTGTCGTAAACAAACCCAAAAAGATTGCTTTTTATGGGTATTAAGGATTGTAAGGTCTACAATATGCAATGTATTCTGTTTTGGTTTAATTTATACTGTTTAAACCAATTTTTTTATATCTAGAAACCCAAACAAAGCAGCAGTAACAAGGTTCCAATAGACTCTGCTGAGTCAAGAAGGATAGCGAAGGAAAGGAGAGAGGCTAAGAGAAAGTATGAGGTATATCAGAATGACCAGTGCTTACCATTTCTTATCTCAAAAGGTTAAAATTAAGTGAAATTTAACTTGATTCTTTGTAATTCTTTGACAGAAAAAGGTTGCTTTAGCTCGTCTAACAGCGCCAATCAGCAGAACTGATTCGCCAAGACGACCTTATAGACCAACTCCACCCAGATCCAAGGTGATATTTTATCCTAATGTGGTAAAGTTTGTTGATTCCTTATTGTCATTGGTAATATAAAAAAATAGAATAATTTCTACAATGGTCACTAAACTAATTCGTAATTACCTAAATTTTAAAATATGTGATCAGAGAAATATTCTTTTTTTCAGTCTTACACAACCAGAGCAGAAAGTAATTATGATTCTGATGACACAACAATTGCTTCAGATTATGGAAAAACGTCTATCGAATATAAAGTTCCAGCGGAGCATACAAATGTAAACTTTGGACCTTTTTGTTGACATAATTATCATCTTAACTAGTAATATGACAGTACCTAGTAAGCAAACTTCTTAAAAGCAAGTCCAAAAAAGGTTTCGTTTTTATAGGTTTAAATGACTGTAAATTTATGAAAGCCTAATATTTTCTGTTACTTTATAATTGAATATATTAAAATAGATTTTTTATATCCAGAAACCCAAACAAAGCAGCAGTAACAAGGTTCCAATAGACTCTGCTGAGTCAAGAAGGATAGCGAAGGAAAGGAGAGAGGCTAAGAGAAAGTATGAGGTATATCAGAATAACCATTGCGTACCATACTTCATTTAGTAAAATTGGAATTAAGTGAAATTTAACTCGATCCTTTGTAATTCCTTGACAGAAAAAGGTTGCTCTAGCTCGTCTAACAGCGCCAATCAGCAGAACTGATTCGCCAAGACGACCTTATAGACCAACTCCACCCAGATCCAAGGTGACATTTCTACTTTTTTATACAAAATGCCAGTTTTTGTTTAGTCCACAGTGGTAAGTTTGATGCCTTGTGGGGCCAGGTGGTGTTAACAGTCATGCATATAATACACCATTACTTATATAAAATATTTGTTTATTTGTCAAATTTTCTAATGAGTCGTTTCACGCAAAGTTTCCTGTATCAAATTATTTAGCTCGCTTACATATGTGGCTTGTTAACTCAAACGAGTCTTTGTATCCACAGAGACCTTCCTATGCAAGTGACACTGAGAGTGAACCAAGCACTGCCTCAATTGTCAGACGATATTACCAAAGGAAAGAGGTCTGTTTCACCTGCTATTTTTTAGGGGCCTTATAAAAGTGTAAAAAAAATTAATAAAAGTGTTTAAAACAAAATTGTTTTTGTGCTTTATTATGCCAACAGTTGGTATTCTGATGTAACAATAAAATATGTTTATTTATTTTTCAGTTTTCAAACAGAGGCAGTTCAAGGAGAGTTAGAAGCTGTAGTACTCAAACTAGACAGGTGAATAATTAGAAAATGTCAGTGATTTAGTCAGTGGTTCTTTGAAAATGCCGAGACAGAGTGTGAAATATAAAAGAGTGTACTACAGCAGTCTAAGTTCAAGCAATATCGCGTCACAGGACCCGGCTACCTATGACGAAGGCTTTCAAAGTACCCGGCAAGATAATGCAGCTGGCGAGCGCACCACAGACAGCGGCGTAAGTTTTCATAGACACCGCCCAACAACAGATGTGGTGGAATACCGAAACCAATCTTCGCCTGCGGCACAACAGCAGAATGGATGCATGGTACGTCTTCTTAATTAAAAATAGATTTTATGTAAGGTATTTCTAAAAGTTTAAAGGTTTCAGCTATGCTTTGGCATATAACACAATATTTTTGTATCTTAAAATAAAATTTATTTTAATAACTGCAGGGATCTAATTGTGAAATGAAACTTAATCAATTGATCAAAGATTGCAACGAACTGAAACAAGAAGTTCATGAATTCCGCTCCGCACCACCGGTAATTACCAAATTCAGCTAGTGTTACTCTTCTCGGATTTGTTTTGTTAGATAGTCTGCTTAATAACTTTTTAATCATTTACAGCCACCAGATTACGGGCCACAAATAAAAGAGTTGGTGAAGGATGTCAAGGAACTAAAGACAAGAATGATTGTGGTACGCTATAAACTAAACAAGCTAATGTCTATCAAAATACTGGTTTTAGCTGATACCGTATCTAACAACAACAAAATGTAGCGGTAGACTATTCTTGCATTAATGCACATTACTTGCAATCCGTTTGGATAATTTCTTGTAAACACTCGTTCAACCTTTGCAGGTGGAAGGAGATGTCAAGGAGTTGAAGAGTAAAGACTGCTGCCGTGGTTCTGCTCATTGCAACTCCACTCCATCGGTAAATACAGGATTCAACTGGTTTTAAGTTGGGCGTATTTACTTGGATGAAAAACGAAAGTAGTTATTCTAGAATCTTAAATTTAAAAGTGTTAAAAAATTTAGGAGTGTTAAAAAATTTAAAATATTAATGAATCGAAACTGCTTCTCTTCCCTGGGCAAGGTGTATAAGGTAATGGTGACATAGGAATTGAACAGTGAACCTACCGTATATGGCAGCCGTGTTGTAACCCCCACACTACGCAGCCAGAGTTAAACAAACATCATTTTACCACAGACTAGCCAAGCTGCTGCATCCCAAAGCACTGGCTCTACCCATCACGGTACAGAGAGGGTGATAATAACTCCATCCCCAACTGTTGTGGTGATCCAGGACCCATCTGCAACCGTGGTCACCCAGCAATCGCATGCTTCTAGTAGCACATCACCATGCAGCACACCATCGTGCAGTAGACCTTCATGCAGCAGAGCATCTACCAGCCCAATATCACATGTATGACGAAATTATGATAATTTGATTTTTGTTTCATTTGGTAGATCCTGTTTTTTATCATGAAGCATAAATGGGCCATCATGTCAAACACTGTATTATCTTAACATTAGCTGGACCTCCTAAAATCTGTTATCACCGGCTTGGTTTGAATTACAGTCTAAATTGTGGCCAGAGTTGCTTCCTTTAAAACGCAGTTTTTTTACTGCTGTAAATTCATAGTCACCCATCATATATTGCTATTTTGCCATGCTGTGTGTTATTAAATCTTTTTTTCTACCCCAGTGCCCCTGGAGCAACCAAGGTGATGCCCACAATCCAAGGGATTGCTTCAAGTGCAGAGTGGTTAGACTTGAGAAAAAATACACCAAGGTAAATGGAGCAAAACTGGTGGAGTTAAACCCAGAACTGACAAAATCTTGGGTTTCTTCGCAAAAAACATTTTTTTCTAATTACTTGTTTTAAAAGGATTCCGAGGATCGAAAGCACATGAGAGAGGTGCACAACAAAACTCTGGACAAACTGGAGGCCAACAAACGCGAGGAGAAAGATTTCCTCAAGTCGGTCACCGGAGATATTCGGGACCTGCGAAAATCTGTTGTAAGTTTTAACCCACAGTTTATTACTCTGTACTATTCACAGTAGAATTATAGTCAACTTTTTTATTGCTATGTAGAATTTGATACAAATTTTCCACATGAAGTTTCCTGTGTCAAATTTAAGTCTACAACATAATCGTACAATTTGTATGATCTACAATATGACTAAGTTCACCAAAATTTCACTTAGGATGCACGGACAAACAGAGCAAACGAGAGTTCCTCACGCCAGATCAGAACCCTCGTGTTTCGAGTTCCACCGGTGAGTATTCACATTTGGACTTCTTTTTATATTTGACTAATAAATCTGAGGAATAAATGTGTTGTTAAATGACAATCTTTTTGTTTTTTATTCCTATTGTGTCGAAAGAAGCATATTGTCCAAATATTGAGTTAATATTCTAATTTTATGTTTTTTTTGCCACAGGGAGTAGATTGGCAACGAATTCGAGCCGGGTACAACTCCGTAGTAAACATTGTCCGTGACGACGCCAGATTCGTAAGTTTTATTCAAGCCTTTTTACCCCAATGTTTAAACACTTTTTTTAATTGTTTTTCTTAATTGTTAAATTTTTTATATTTATCATCATGTTGGCATAACATTTTACTAACTCTCATTGCTTGTGTTACTTAACTCAGTGACATTAAATTGCTTAATAAAAAGATAATAAGAAATATAAAATAATAAGAAATATACGATGTCATGTGAAGTAACAATGTATTGACAAATAAAATAATAAAAAACATAAAATAATTTTTTAATTTTTACCCCAAGAACACCATGTTAACTGTGGAAGAATATTTGAATTTCTTCAAACTGGCGTACCAAATGGCTGAGATTTCCAAATGGAGTGCTGAAGCTGTAAGTTTATATGGAAAACTTATAAATGGTTCTTTAGTGATTGTTGCTGAATCATCATTATGTCCCTTTACGTTGCTTGAAGTCGATGATTAATCAGAATGTATACACATGTCTAAAAAAATGCCCCCCCCCCCATAAAAATCTCTGATAGTTTAAATATTGGCACAAGGTAAATCGTCAAATATTCAGTTTTGCACTCCCGATACACATACAGGGATAAAAAGGATCCTGTGCAAGTTTTAAAATGTAGTATTAAATACAAGATAAATATTTTCGGTATTGTAGTGTGATTATTTAGAGCTTGGCAAGTGAACCACAGGTTCTATATTTGATTATAATCATGACCACATTTCTGGGTGGTTGACCAACAAAAAGTACTTTGTTCTGGTCTTATGGGTCGTTCAGAGTGGCAGTAATTGAATAAATGGCACACAGTGATAGTTCTGACTGTATGTAGCTTTGTAGAAAAACTGTAAGATAAACACAAACCTCAATTCTCTATATTATCTTAAGTTATTAAACTGATTGTAATGCTTTTCAATACAGTTCATGGACAACTTCAAGCACCACGGATTGGTATCTGGAAAGTGGTTCCCTTCTGAGCTGTATGTCCAAGCGGCAGACGACTTCTGGAAAATACAGCGCACGGTTCGTACTTGTTCTGCTTATATGGGTTTGGCACAAGCTGTAGTCTTATCATACACAAATATGAATGATACATTATCTTATTCAGATTTATTATTTTAGTGATGTGTGTGTATAAGTGGTATTTTCAAATTTCTGGATGATAGTTTAAGTATCCGAATTGCTAATGTTTACTTTTTTTACAGGGAAGATGGGAAAATATCTAACAACTCAAAATGTGTCATCAGTGTTTCTTTGTATTTGTGTATTTGTGTATTTGTTTGTACTTCTCGCATTTGTGTACGTATGCATTAATAAAAACTCGGAAAATAAAATTGTTTTGCTGAATACTCATTACATCGTTCAAAGGCTGATATGTTGGTTGTATTTATTTGCAGCATAAATCAGAATGTAACAAACATCACATTTCATTTGGTTGATAAGTCAAGTGCGGAAAAGGAACATGAACAGCAGATTATATTCCAGGTTTGCCACAGCAGCAATTCCATGATTAATTAGCACAACAACAACACATATAATACATATTACAGTTCACTTGATATAACGTACGAAAAAGTATTAGTAAAAAGTATGCTTTAACTCACTCATATGGCAAAGTTGTTAGGACAGCGAGATATGTTTACGCTGACGCCATACATTCACTTTGGTTCCTAGAACTTTCCGTCTTAATAGATAAGTTGGTGATTATGGACATACTTGTCCACAGTAGTATAAAAATCCTAGTTGTGGTGACTTATGTCGCGGTCCCAGAAACCGATTCAGATCGTGAAAGTCCAGTTGCAGCTGGCTGGTTACGGCGAACAGCATGGTAGGAGTTACGCAGCAGAACATATGGGAAGCAGGACTCAAGAAGGTCCATGGTGAGAAAGGGGGAGAAATGGATGATGCGTTCCAGAAGGAGGTACACCGACTCTCTGCTCCTCGTGCTCACTTTGTCCGTCTCCTGCCCTAACTTCAACAAACTCGAGGAGGAAAGCTGGGAAAAAAGAAGCATCAGTTTGATAATTCTGACATGAAAATTAAAATGAGGATGTTTGGTATGATGGAAGGATATCTTCCCTGGGGTTGGAAAAACCAAGGTTGGGGAGTGATGTTAAAACACTGATATATATTTTAAAATTTCGTATGTCCACACTTTGTTTGGCAAAGCTGTATGTTTTGTGTATAACGGTAATGAACAACTAGCTATAGTCTTGATTATAGGTCAGTTGTAAATATGATAACAAATTTGCAATATTAATATAAGAAATCCACAGTAAATCAGGTAACATTTCCTTTTATCTGAACATAAATTTTTATTTAAATAAATATTTACTCTCATTTTTAGCCCAATAAGATGTACAAGTAAATCCTATTAAAAAAAAGGATAAAAATATTGAATGGTTTTAAACATTAAAAAAACTAAGATAAATAAAAAAGGAAACCAGAAAAAGAGTTGTTTTGGGAAGGCATATATAGATTCCTTTAGATTTTTGGGGAAAACTAAAAGGGAAGAAGGGAAACTGCACACTAAAATGACGATTAGAGTTAGTTTTAAACATGGGGTTGGAGTTAGGGTTAGTCCTGAGGTTAAAATTAGTGTTTAGGGCAGTGTTAAAATTAGTTTCCATAATTTAAGTGAGCAATTTCCCCCCTTCCCTTCTTTCCCTCCTTTTAGTTTAGCACAAATTTTGCAGAGTGATCAATAGAAACAGCAACTTACAGCGAGGAATTCCTTAAGTCGATCCTCCACATTTCCCCGGTGGACAGTGAACAAAGCGGCTGCTACGTGGTTCACCGCTCGCGCCAGACAATGGCAGTTGTTACCGTGGGCAACAAGCTCTGGAAGGAAGACAGAGCGCTCGTTTCGTGCGAGCACTGGAATCGCTACAGCGAGAAAGACCATTAGAAGACAGGCGACCTTGTATTCCTCATCAGGGTTTTCAATCTAGAGGGAGATGTGGGGGAACACATGAATGGATGATGTGAATGCAAATTGCGAACAATAGACAGTATAGAATATATATTGCAACTCAATTCGTATGCTTCTAAACTGATGGTTCACTCGAGTTATTGGAGGTTTGTATAAATTTGTGGTTATTTCCGAGCCAGTTATTGTTGGCAGGTCCAGCACCTGTATACCGACTACTCTAATTTTCTAGGTATATATGGGGTATGTACTGATAATGTAAACAGTACTTAAGAATACCATACTATTTCATTTTTTACTCCCATAAATGGAAAAATGCAAGGCTGTTTAACACACAGCCGGACACAGGCAATCGTCAAATCACCTTACACCCACCGTAGGGTTATCTGTGCTATTGCGTTGTGTTGTCTGTTATGTATGATTCAAACGTTCCTTCAATTAGATACAATCCATTATTTCACTAGGTTCAGGCAATCTCCGTTAAGTGCCCTAAGAGCATAACCGACTATCTAGCTACCAGTTTTGAACCTACAACCCTCTAAGTAGTTTAAAACTCACAACCCTTTTTAAAATTCCCACACAAAGTGCATGTTGGCATCGAAAATTCCTGACGAATACTTCAATAATTTTGATAAATTACAGGAATTCTCACCCAATTAATAATAATTGGAACCAATATTGACACACTGTAGCAAATAATGCTTTGCTTTTCGAATAAATAAAATATTTGTGGCCCTTTAACTTTATCCTTCTTGAAATATTCTACACCCATGCACAAAAAGTAGCTTTTATTCAATCACAATCTCCTATTTTAACTTCCAAAACCGCCATATTCCTTCTTATATAACATGATTCATGCTACCTTCTGTGAGGAGAGTGCAGAACACAAGGTCGGGTCGATTTCACATGGAATTCCTGCTGCTGTTGCCAACTCGTTTACACTCATTGTGACCTGGGGATGATGGATTCTTCTCGTCATTTATTGTTATTTTGTGAAGATTTTATAATTAAGAAAATAGCCTACTGGACGCATATGCTGCACATAGAAAACAAAGATGTGCATATTAGACAACTAAATTAGTCTTTGTTGACAACTAAAAATATCCTACTGCTGAAAAAGCTATTACCTTTACTTGATTTCAGACAAATTTTTTTTTTTTTATTTCAGAGGTTGTAAGGTAAAAATATTCAAATATGTAAAGTGTCAAATGGGCAAAATGGAGCAAGTGTCTTGGTAATTGGTCGTGTAAACCGAATGACAAATACAATAAAAAATTCTAAAATTGCATTGAAAAAAAATGCAGCCAATACAAGTGATAAAGTGGTTTAATAGTAATGCTACAAACATGTTATTGCAAAAAATTCATGGCTCTATCATATTTAATATTATTTCTTGTGCTTGCTATTGCTATAGCATATATAACGTCACACACCTTGACATCGGTTTCTTTAGGAACATGTTCCTTGAAATCTTCGATGGAGGCAAGCAGGAATGGGATCCGGTGCTGCAATACCTGTGGGCACAATGCAGTGTTTTTGTTTTTGAATAAGTGTGAAATTAACTTAAGTTAATTATACGAAATAAAATAAATTTTTTTTTTTTTCGAAATGTGTAATTAACTTAAGTGCAGTGTTTTTTTTTGAACAAGTTCCTACACTGATCTCCATGTCTTGAGAACCTATTTTTTCTTACTAAGAAAAAAAATTCTAAGATAACTTCCCTTAAAGTACGATTTAATTCTTAAAACATGCCTCTGTACAAGTTAATTACGCATTTCGAAGTTGAAATGGAAAAGGGGGTTAGGAAAATATTGTTGCCAGGTTTTGTCAAATAGATGTTGCATCATTAGAAACAAATAATTCACAGCCTGGGTTGTTGGGGAAGACTTCTAACTATTTAACCGATTTATACTGAAAATCTACTTACGTCGTTTAGAGCTTCTTGGGCGACATCACGGAAAGCGAATATCACTCCGATTATCGTCATTCGAAGCAAGAAATTCTCAACGCCTGGGAGCATTTATAAATGGTGTGACAACAATCGCATGAAATACATGTCAGCCAACATAAATTGCGTTGTTAAATACAAGTCCAAATTGTGATCATAATAATTTAACATACTTGCACTTGTCAAAAAGAATAATTTTAAGCAAGAATAGGCCTTTTTGAGCTGCAACAATTTAACAATAATTATGTTATTACACAGTATTTATATTTTTATAAGCTTCACCCAGTTATATTAGATAAAAGTATTATTGCAGCCACAAAATTATGGACTTTAAATGAACATAAAAATGGCTAAAAAATCTGTTTAAAAATCTCTACTAAAAACCACATATTATCACCTATTGTCATAAAAACACGAAACAACTACAGTTTAGTAAAAATAAATAATAGCTTTTTGTGGCATACCGTCCAGTTTTCTGTAAAGCATTGCCATTTGCTCCGGCTTATCAAAGTTAGTTCTCAGTGCAGTTAGTGTGTCCAAATTCTCGGCCACAGCTTTCTACAGGGGTGCAAACGAAATCAGGGGCAGCCAGAATAAAGTGCAGATTAGTGCAATTAGGTTAATGCAGCGTAATTGTGTTAGTTGCCAAGCTATTCAATTCTATGTGGTTAAACCTGCATTCTGTTACCTGGACAAATGAGCCTTATTAGTAGACCAACAAAGGCAATTTTATATATATATAATAATCATATATACACGCATAACATCATTGACCATATTTAGTGGTCCTAAACATTTCTCTTGAACATACTTCAGCACACTTAGCATGGCTAATTACTAAACTCGAGTGCCACGGTCTTGTGCAGTTATGCAGGTACAACTGTATGGAGTTCTTCTCCAATACTACAAACACACTAGTGTTGGCTTTTACAGATTGTATTTTATATAGTTTATTCAGCTAGAAGTTGCTATATATTTTAGGTCCTTTTCTATTGTGTCTTTGATCAAGGCCCTAGGCAGACATCGCCTGAACCCAGTGGGTTAATGGGTTAAAATGAAACAGTAGTCTAATTCATGCACAACACATCTCTGCTTTAAAAGCTAAACAACTCAATATATTTTATAGCTCAACTGTCCAGGTAACACTGCGGTTAGTTCATTCAAAAACAGGTTTGCTTCTGCGAGTGGCTCCTTTGTAAAGGAATCCATTTTAGTACAAACAAACGAGCAAGTGAGGTAGTATACATTGCAATAGAATGCAATACCATCTAGGCTGGAAATAAGTTCATTCATTGCTTCGGGTTTATGCACGCTTGTCCGTAGCGCCACAAGATATTTCTGGTTTTGCATCACTGATCGCTATTGTAATCGTGGGGGGTGAAAATATACAACACTATTATTTTGCTACAAAAATGTAATGGTAATATAATACAGCAACGAGTTGTCGTTTTATAGTAGTGAAACACGTTATTTCTACTTCGACTACGGAGAAGTGGGACCAAATCATTGAGCTGCCAGTATACCATAATACGTGTTTTGGTAATGCAATTTAAATATCCCAAACCAACTCAGTACATGGTTCTAAAGCCAGGTAAAAATAGTGAAAAACTATAAAATTTTAAAAGAATTTATTTTGTATCTGATAATTATTTATTTTACCAAGGTTCGAATAAAGTAGTAGTTATATACACAGTATATGATTTATCAGTCTTACCTTTAGCTCAGTGATTTGGCTAGCAATGTGCCAGACCAAACTTTCGTTTAGAAACTTCATTCCATATGGTCCAATAATCTGGGCCAGTGCTCGTAATTCTGCAGGAAAAATTAGTGTCTCATCAGTGTTATGAGAATAATAAAGTAAAAAAAGATATAAGTAACCCTGTGTAATTATTGATCAATACTCATTTTAGTAAACATAAGATTATTAAATCGCTTTAAAAAATGTATTATACAGTGTACAGATATACTTGTAGTCTTTTTAAAGTCGTTAAAATTAATGGATTTTTAAAGAAGTGTACACAAAGTTTTTCTTTATAACCTGTGCCTAAGAGTTTTCACAGACCTTTGCTTAAAACAGTAAAAAGTTTGGAGTGAAAAAATAATGCTGACCATTGCTGTTTGAATACTCCTCAGCGTTTATGAGTGGTTGGTTGGTGGATGATGAGTCAGCGAAATTGGGGACCTTCACAAAATGTCGACGCATCTCGGAGAATACGGTGCTTCCCCCACTTACTTGTCGGAGCATAACTTCGAGGTACCTGCATGCAAAAGGTGGAGGTGGTATTTGGTCATTTTTGCAGCCAGACTGAAGAATGAAGAGTACTGGTATCTTTGTATGATAATATGATTAATGATTAAAATTAAACATGTCACATTATGACCAAAATAATACCATTAATATGATTAATATGATTAAAATTAAACATGTCACATTATGACCAAAATAATACCATTAATATGATTAATATGATTAAAATTAAACATGTCACATTATGAGAACCAGATGGTAATGGCCAATGTTAAATTCTACAGTGTTTAAGACTTGAATACAACATTTTAGTCTAGAAATATATATAACATGTCAGAATAAGCAGCAGAACATAAATTTAACAATATCAAGCATGTAAGATAGATTGACTTACCACTGAGTATAGAGTGTGGTGATGGTTGTGTCTCCGTGGCTGTCTACCATCTGGCTTTGTTGGAGCAACACACTGTTGAAGATCCGAGTCACATCTGGGGAGAATGTTAAGGTAAAAACTGAAAAGGCAATTAAGCTATGAGTAGATGGATGTTTTAATTATTTATCTGGCTTTTTACCTATCTATTGTTTTACTTATCTGGCTAGTGGCTATTATTTTACTTATCTGGCGGGTGAAAGATCCACATAGATGGATTCATACATGTAATCGCTAGGGAAATTTACAAGTTAAGAAATTTATCACTGTTTTCCTGGAATCAAGAGATAACTTAAACTGGTGTTCCAATTACTTAGGTTATTGCAGTGTGTTGAATAGAATGAAGGTGTTGCTACAGTTTGTTTAAGTTAACAATCAACTTGGTTTAGAGTGCTTTGTTTGAGGACAGAACCAAATGGCTAAAGGAACGTTTCCACCCGGCCACCTACTGATAGACTCAATGCGCGAAATGCAGAAATAAGAATCCATATCCTTAATACATTGAAGGTCGGTAGACAGCTAGTCAAACTTGGAAACAATAATGTATAATTCAACATGTATCTTAAAGCCTACACAGCCACATGCTTGGTCATGTATACTACCAAAGACCTGCCCCCGATAATATATAATGTAGTGTAGGCTGATCAAGTTAACTGCATTACACTTAAGACTTGGAGCAAAAATGCCACACAGAGATATACATTGCAAAGTTGAATATACACTATACTATTTGAAATCATAGCATAAACAGTATTGACACTTGGCAGGAAATATAATCGTATGGTATGAATAACAGCTACTGGTATTGTGGTGTCATGATTGACTTCCAGTAAAGTTGTGGTCTGTTGCTCGAGTACTTAAACAACAAATAAGTAAATGCAGGAGAAATTAAATAGACTTAATATTCTAATCCTATTTTATTTGTATTAAAGGGAAGTTTATTTACGTTTTTACTACAATCCCAACATTACCCTTTTTGTTGATATTATTAAATTAAATTAGTATATTGTCTATACAACCTATACATCCAGTTATATGGTAAATGATTAAATAATTGTATCTCACAATTAAGAAAGCTGCCTATGCTGATATATTAATCATAAATGAAAACTACACCCTGTACATGCATAAACTGAATAAATATCAGCACAAGAAAAACACAAAACCTACCAAGATGCACATAGTTCTCTACAGTTTGCAATGTGGCCATGTATGCTCTCAATTTGCTCAGTAGCTCAGTTGGCTTTGCTATTTCATTTGTGTCTTTGTTGAAGGTCATGGAGACAAGAGTCCTGGCAGAAGGTTTAAGTGTTACAAGAGATAACATGCGCTACTACAATTTTACACTACTACAGGTTATAAAAATAACTAATAGCACTTTTTTAATTTTTTATGTAGTTTTATAAAAGAAATATTTGCAAGTGTGTATTATTAACTTGAAGTTCAGAAAAATAAACAACATATTACAAAATTGACATTTGCTAAGCATAATGTTTAGTTTACACATAAAGTGTTGGTATATCATAAGCATAATGGAAATGCAAGATTTTTTTAGAAAAGATTGTATTTATAAGCTATGAGAAGATAATTGATGTGAAATCTACACCTTTTGTATCATGCAGCAACATAGGAAATGTGGTGGTCTCACCAATTAAATGCACTTTTAAACTATGGCAAACTTTTAGTTTAATATTGCAAGCCAGGTAGTTAATATAGGTATTAATCACAGATTACATGGTAATAAATGTCTTACCTTGCAAAGCGGGTTTCTAAATGAGCAGTCAAATATTCCTTGGGGGCAAATGTATGGTCCCATACAACAAAGCTTGGTCTGTAGTTGATAGCTGTGCATATTTCTGCAAGTGCCATGTGGTACTTGTCCATTCTGCAGAAAGACTTTTATGATTAGTTACACAAAATTGTAAAATAAATTCATATAATATGATGATGGAATACAAATATTTTATTTTGAGCGTGTGTAATATTGTCAGACCAGAAAACCCATGAAATATTGTAGCTGCACCCATTCCGCTTTGCAGCCAGCAATCTTTGGCTTTTTTGTTGGAAAAGTGCAATGTTTTTCTGATTTAAATTAAAAAATTTTGGAAAATTTTGCATTAATTCAACAAGGAACATAATGTTTTAGCAATTTGATGTTCTATGATCTCGTGGAAAAAATGGGGCATGTCAGACAATACTAGGGGGAAATTAAATGAACATATGACTTAGTTGTCTAGGTACCATCACTCGTTATGTGGAGTAAAGCAATTTGTAATAAACTGAAGATTTCCATATTGTTTGAAGTCAAACAACCATTTAGGGATACAGTTACAAAGTACAATTGATTACGCACCTCGTGACATATAATCTGTCTTTTCTTTTACTCTCAGCACCAGGTTTGGTTGTTTCTTGCACATTGCCCTTGGGCTGCTTCTTTCCTTTTGTTTTCTTAGCAAGTCCTTGTTTTAACGTCATGGCTGCATTCTTGGGCAACAACTAAAAACACATAATTTTTAAAAACATATTTTCTAGTCCCTTTTAAAAAAAACACTTTAAATAATAATAACTAAACATGTCCTTGTGGCAAAATTAAATTAAAAATTTACTAAAATTACCAAAAAAAAAAGTTTTTTTTGCTAGGTACTTTAATCGATTTATTTGAGTAACGGTCTCCAATATTCCTCTCGATGGTAGTGGACCGGCCCCTTCAAATGTATTATATTGTATAATATTGAAATATAAAGAATTGTTGGACAGTATAAAGCCATTAAACAAAATATTTTATGGTGACAATTCTATCAAGACTATCACATTTTCATCTGCCCCTATTTAAGTGGTTACTAGCAGATTAAAAATTGACTCCTTACATTATCTGCCAACTGGCTTTGCTCGGAGGCAATATTGAAGAGCAAGTTTCTTGCTTCCTTCGCCATTTCCTCGAGGAACTGATTGACGCCGTTGAGAGCTCGGTCCCGGACATGGGATCGCTCCTCGGGGCAGAAGTCCCCCACGGCGGTGATGAATTGTCCGCAGATGAGCGGGAAGACGATGGAGAAGCGAGATTGCGCTGGAAGCTCGATGCAGCGTTTGAAGGCCGTGCCGAAAAATGTTTGGTAGAAACTGGAGAGTTGATTGGTTTTGAGGTTTTGGTGTGAACATTTGTTTTATTATTTTGTGTGGTGAACACCTATAAGCAATAAGTAGTAATGAAAGTGACGGTATAAAATTGTTTATAATTATTATTATTGATGGGTTGACTATATTTAAAAATGCTTATGTTTTGACATGGTGAAATAACAGATGTTCCAATAACAACTTCTACCAACTTTAGTTAAATGCGTTTTATGTTGACAAACTGCTGATTACTTTATAGCAGCACATTTGTTTAAAAGAGAAAAACTGAAGAATAGAGTTTTTCTCTTAGTAATAAAATGCTCTGCCTTAATCACTAAGTGTGTATAAGTGTGTACTCATCTATTATTGAAGAGTGTGTATTCTTGAACAAAACATTTATGTATTATAAGCATTATTATTAGATATCCAAATAAATGATAATGGTATTTACCGAACTGCATTCAATCAATATTATGCTGACAAACTACAGAGTGCAGACTACACTAAAAAAATGTTTAGTCAAAAATGACAATAATAATCAGTTCATTAAAAGAACTTAAAATAACCTAACGGTTTTAAAAAATTCATTGTCATATCGTTGAATTTGACAAAGCGTTGGTCCATTGGGTAACTAAAATAATCAAGAAAAAACAGGCTCACCAGAAATTGGAAAGATCGGATTTTAGTGAGTTCATTGTCAAATAGTTGAATTTAACAAAGTCATTGTTTCTTTGAATAAATATTATCATCAAGAAAAAAACTCACCAGAAATTGGAGAGATCGGAGGTTTCATGAAGCATCTCATCAACCTCGTCCACCACTTTGCAGTGGAATGATATGGTGTTCATCAAGCGAGCCAATCCGATGTTGTCCTTTAAACTCAGCGCTGCCTTGTTCACACTGGTGTATGCCTATGTGGGGTGGTGAGCGGGGAGGTAGGATCATTTTAACGGTTTTATATGAGGTTGATTTGTTTTGACACTTGTTTTTAGGGAGATATTTTTGATATTTCGTAAGTTTTCACTTGCAGAGTTTTATATGAATGTTATGATTTAGAATATGTTATGTTTTAGTGCTGTTTAATGGTAAATCTTCTATACTGAGTTCTGTGTGTTGGAACAGGGAAAGTAAAGGCAATTCAATCTGTAGTTTTGTTTACTTGGAATTACAAAGAAGTCCAGGATAGAAGAACTTCTATTGAAATTTTCAAGATCAAATAACAACACAGATACCATTAAGGTCTTCTATAGAAACCACACTATACGTAGTTAATTTTAGTACAATGTTTTTTTGTAAAATAACTAATTCAACACTTCACTTTAATCTAATGTAAACAAAATCATCAACATTCCAACCTGAAGGCGAAACCAGTCAAGTCGCATGGCACGGAAATCAAACAACTCCTTTTGTTCGACTTGCTTTATGCTCAATGATGTCATAGTGTTTACTATGGATGTCATAATGACAGATTCGTCTTCAGGGCAAACCTGCCAAACAAGATTGATTATATTTGCTGATTGTGCAGTACTAGATGCTTTTATTATAATTATGCCTAATCTTAGATTACATTATGAAGACAGACTTTACCATACTTGCAGCAAATAATTAAATCGAATATGTATGGAAATTATGAAATAAGTATTAAAAGAAAGAGTAAAATGCTAAAGGTTATTCTTGAACAATCGTTAAAAATACTAACAACACAAAAATTAACTACAAAATATACAGAGTAATTTTTTAAATAAACAAACAAACTGTAAATAAATACTATGTAGCCAGACAAACCCTTCATGCATCTACAGAACGTTAAATCGATAAAAATATATTTTACCGATAGATTTTGCACAGCTTCATTGAGTATGACTGAATCGTATCCATACATGTATTGCACGTAATATCGCTGTATTACTTCATCATAGCGACGCACCAACAGTCTTAGCTCCTCCATGTAAAACAACAGCTCTCCAAGATGTCTGCAAGCAATAATGCGGTTAAAGGGTTTTTGGCTGATGTCGGTGTTTTGAAGTGTGTGGACTTTGGTGAACTAGTTTTAAACAGTCCATGGGCACGTTTTATTGGAATTTTTTACAGTCCTATTAAATTATATGTCTTATTCGTCAGTTTGTAAAAATAATAAACAAGCATGTTATTGGAAGTAAATTGCCACAATACATATTTGTTTACAATACATTTGTAATATATTTGTAGTCAAAATGTTTATCCAATTGGTTTTGAGTTTTCTCAGCATAAAATTGATTATTGTGGTTTTCAGGTTAAACCACAACACTTTTCAGGTTATATGTTTAGGCACATACAATCCAAATAAGTCAGAACTTTAAGTGTAGTGTAACTGGAGAACCTTTAAGAGTAGTGTACCTGGTATGTAAACATATACATGGTGGTCTGGTATGTAAACATATATATACCAAACCACCAGATATAAGCCAGGCCCACAAAGTGAAAGTATTAGTCGCTGAAAGTGTAACTATTCAACACAATGTAGCTAGTTTCAAAGAACTGGATCAGCTGAATTTTTTGATAACAATAGTTTTAATTCCCTTTATGTTGGTAAAAAACTGGCTTTAACACAAAGTCCTGTTACAAACCATTTATATCAAACTACAAATACTTCTTAAATATTTTTACATTATGTTAGCTCAAAAGTAAATATTTAGTATGTAACCACTAATATAAACCACAGAGAAGTAATTATGAAATGTTTTTTTTTATAAATAGGTGTAGAGTGAATGAGGCCTGTTATATACATATAGTCAAATCCCAAAACTAAAGGGATAAATTTAATATATTTTAAATTTACAGCACAAAAATATGTTCAACTGCTTAGAAAGTTAGAAAAATATAGTAATCTTAAAACAGAAAATAAACATACAAAATGCAATTATAACCTGTCTACGAAATCTTCGGCATTGACTTTCTTGATAAAATTACTGGAATTCCTTGCCAACCACATAACTTCGTCACGAGCATATGCAAGTGCCATGAACACAAACAAGGTTTTTGGTCCGAGAAGCCCTGGTTGATCCTGGACAAATTATAAATTTTACAAAATTGTTATGCCAGCACTTAGGCCCATTTCTATAAGTCAACTACTTTAATTTTATAGGATTAATTTATATAATTGCGCTATAAATTTTAAGGTAAAGAATAGTGAAACCATTTGAGAACACTATGGCTTTAGAACAGCACAGTCGAATTGTGCATAAACACATATGGTTTACATCGGGTGTAGTCAAAAGATAATACATTTCAGGCCCAGTGAATCACAGATCTATATGTGCCACAGAGATACACAGCTAAACGTTATTGTTCAACAGGAAATAGGAGATATTATAAATCATAGCTTAGTGCAGAAATCCCTTGATATGAAATGCATGCACCGAAATGGAACAAGCTTTGTTAAAACTAGATGGTCATACATATTTAAATATAATATTGCAAGCATGTTGTCAGATATAAAGATTAACAATCACATTGTTCATAGGCTTGAATTCCTATAAAACATTCAACATCATACTCCTGCATTCGTTTGCACTACTAGTACTCAGATTAAAAATTAAAATGTCGGTAACTTTATCATGATATATACCATAACAAATTAAATAAATCCATACAAAAAGAAGTATAAAATTACAACTTAATCTGGGTTGATAAATTATGATATATATATATATATATATATATATATACATACTGCACTGGAATCTAGTAATAAACAATAAGTACCAGTAACAGTGCAACGTGTTTACTTACTGTTAAGATGGCAACAAACTCCTTGATGGAAGTACGAAGATATTTCCGCTTATCTTTGTGAACCTTGCCTGCTTGCTGGGCTGCAGTGTCACGACATTCCTTTATTTCCGACACCTTCTTGTTGTATCTGGTGACGAAATTGTCTCAAACTTAGCAGAAACTTACTTAGCAGAAACTTGCAACCGCATGTATTTAAATCTATTATTAACTTCTTGCAGAAAACAGAAGATAATATTTTGATGAAATTAAGTACAACTTTAATTTATATTCCGCAAGTAAAGATGTTTTGTGGTCGATTGAAAATTTATCCACAGATCTTTGTGTACATCTAATTATATTGTCCAAAAGCATACAACAACAACAATGGCACCATCATTAAAAGCAAGGCAATCTTTTCACTTTTATATTTAATTGTGAAAATATCTGTTTTTTTCTAGAAATAATAAAAACACCAACCCCTTTATCGATGAGAATACATCCTCAGCGCTTCTGTGCAACATGATCACCTCATCTCTGAATAACGTCAGGCAGAAATTTGACTGAAGGACAGGACGCCACAAACCTAAATGATTGATAGGTTGGATATTTACGACATGTATATATATATATATATATATATTTACAGTACCGCACTGTTGTTGAAATATTGTATAGGCACACAAACTAACCTAATCAATACATACTGGACCATCTTAAACAATTAACACTCATTTCCATTTCATACTCATTTTCTTCTTTGTCACAATTGTATTTACTTAAATTTGAAACTAATGCATGGATGTGTTTCTGCTGTTTTACACTGAAAATCGAGAACAGAGGATCTCACAACAAAATTTAACTTTCAGATTTAAAGAATATAAGCAATATAGTTAGTAGAATATAGCAATCCTAACGAGCATCGGTAAAACTCAACAATAGCAAACAGAAAATCATAGCTCAGATAACTGAAATTTCAGTTAAAAGTTTATAATATCTACTGCATTTTCTTTAAAAGTTTGGCCTCTCAAGCAAGTCACCCTAATCATCCAAACTTACCTGTGGTGGCTTCCTGGCTAGACACCATGGATGGATGACAGAGCAGGTAGCCAAAATAAATCCATCTTTCCAAAGATTCGATACTGATATACTCGCATTGCATCTGGGAGTGTCAACCAAGAAATTTTAATTGAAAAGTATTAGGCTATTAGCTTCAGGAATTATCTTAAGTTTTTAACTTGGTTAAAATAGTATTTGATGAAGATTTAAATTCTGTAGTACTCTGTAGCACTTACACATAAGTTATATGTATAGAAAAATATGAAACTTAATAAATGTTTTAAGTTAAATTTAGTTCTAGTACTAATATTAAACATAAATAATAGTTGTCCATACATTTTGATACAGTGAAAAAACAAGCATACAACAATATAAAATTTTAAAACATTTACTAACTATTAATACCTCGGTTTGTCAAAATGTTATATTCAAATAAATATATAACATTAAATTAATATTACAAATGAAAACCCTTATTGGTCAATATAAATAGGCCTATATAAAATTAAATTAATATTTCAAATGTACAAAAAAAAATGCTCAAAAATTTGACAACTAATATGAAAAACCTTATCGGTCAATGCAGGGTTTAGCATCTGGGATGGTGTGGCTATAACGTTGAAGAGTGAAGCATTTCTCCACACATCTGCAACATTGTTTCTTTGTGGGTAGATCTGCAGTAACGACATCACGGCGCTAAACATCGACTGCAGGCGAAGAATAGGTTAATGCTACAAGGAAGAGTTAACAACTTAGAATTTTCAAAATATTTTAAAGATTCTCTGCTTGTTTAAGAGATATTATATAAATTGGGAGACTTTGTTAAAATTTAACAAACGGGATGATACTTGTATTAATTGCGCATTTATATGTTTTATATTTCCTCATACATTGATACTGTCATTTAGACATTTTTTTTGATTATGTTAAAAAGTCCATGGATGTAATAACTCAGTACTGGTACATGTCCCAAACTCAAGAAGCTATTGGTGGGCATTAAAGTGAACAATATAAGTATGTAAAAAATCTTTTACACTGATGCATTTTTTTAACTAAACTAATCAAACGAAATCAAACAAAATACAACTAAAAACACCAAAAAAGATTGAAATACCCGGCTATGTGCTCCAAAATCTTCTACCAACTTTTTAAGAGGATGTTCAAAATCTACAATCATTTGTCCAAGTCGTGCATAATCCTTATCCCTGGATCAAAACATATCACCAATATTAAATGTGCTAAGTACTCTAACTTGACATTATTGCCAAATTGTTCAGTTTCTTTTTTTAAAGAAAAAAGAAATTATTGATAATACAATTTTGATTATTGGGAAAAGTAAAAAATATGGTACAACTAAAAGAGTGTGTTCCTGCTGTATTATGTACAATTGCCAAGACTACTTATCATTTACATTCAGTGTAACCAGTAACTGCTATAAAAAACTAGGCATATTATTCAAAAATATTTTATTCAATTAGATCAACTTACATTTTTCCGTGTATCATATCATGAGCATGATCATAAAGTCCAATAATTGCTTTACGATCATCAATGCGTGTCACGAGTATCATCAGAGAAGCATAACGAACTATAAGCTCCAAAAATTGGGATGTCAAATCATAGTTGACAGTCTTGAAACAATTATAGTTTTTAGAAGTGCGATACCGATAACCTACAATAGCACTGCCTTTTTAAAGAAATCATATTTTATTGCATGTTTGCAGTGGATGGCTTTATTCAAGTTACCATTTGGTTATAAACTTAAACATCCATGGACAAAACTTGAAAACTTGACAAAACAAAAACATATTATAGGAGACTGGCAACATCATCAAGTATTTACCCTTCTCAAACATACAATGCAAACAAATTCTTACCAAATCCAAGTATATAGAAAGACTGTCGAACGTCGCAAGCAGCTCATAGAAATGGTCCTGCATTGGGTTAATAATCAAATTACATCAGAGGCCATTGTTAAACTCTGTTTTCAATTTACCTTGAATTCCAAAACATCGACAAAAGTGTGGTAGTATAATGATAATCCCTTCAGAATATCGTTTTTGGCATTGTTAACTCCAGCCAACTGGTTCTAAAAAGGAAGTTGTGATGATGATTATTGATTAGCTAGCATGAACAATAAATAAATATACATATTGTGTGGGCAGCAGGATGGAACGATTTTTGCCCAGACTCAACCCACCTATGCTGAGTTTAAAAACCAATTCAATCAAGAAATTTGCTTCAGAACAAATAATTCGTGTGCATTTATTAATTTAATAACAATCCGAATAAACCTTTATGCACCACCAATAATAATTAAATTTCAAATCTACCTCTTACCGAAATTGTTTAAGAGAAAAACAAACAATTGAATTTCTGAACCATATGTTAATAATTATAAGGCACATACCACAACACACCAAAGGATATAAATTGTACCTGGTTATTCCTAATATCAACAACCGGGAATTTACGAACAATAAACTTTACTCCGGATTCCAATGCTTTGTCTGTCAAGAAAGTTGGCTTCGACCGACTATCACTGCATGCCTAAAAACATCACAAACAACAAATTAATTAGTAAATTGGACCAAATAAAAAGTGAGTTTTATACACACTCAAAGATATTGAAACCGGGCTGAGTGCTTTTAAATGAAAACCTTAATTTATGATGAAAATAAGGTTGTTTAAGTGATAGAACCATGTTATGTATTTAATTAGTGGTGATTAACTCACGAATAAGTAAGGCATTATCACATGGGTAATCGTTATATTACTTAGCGCCAGTCAAGATACCAGCGATTTTGCAGTGTCAGCCGCTGGTTCTGATCCCACAATTTTTTGATTACCTACAGATCTTATACATTTTTGAGCTGCGGCCAAACAACTTTTTTATTTAATCTATCTAAACCACTGTCTAACAGCCTCAAGCCCCACAATTAAAACTTCCGTGTCCTACTGACAAGATAATGTTACCACATAGCAATAGAACCAGAACGCCACTGCAAATTTATTCTTGTATAAAAATTATATTTTATATGTGATAATAAAGCGGTAAAAGCTTTGCACTGACCTTTTTGATATTGTAAATCCGTGTCAGCATGCCAGTGGCACGATTATTAAGAATAATAAGCTTTTCAGCTAATTTTTGTTGCCCTGGTACCACCCTCGCCATCATGCTACGCGTCGCAGATCGCATTCTGGTGTTCGGGCGAGTTACGGGCCAAGGCAAATATTTGTTTTCGAAAAAAGGCGACGATTTCGTCCGTAAATGTAACTCAACAGCGCTGCACACCGATTCCGTTACGCCCAAGTAGTAAGTTCCCCTTGAGCGATTACTGTTCCACGTGAGTGCGCTTTGATATTTATACTGCTAAGTAAATATGTTTGGGGACATGTGTTTCGAATGTTACTGGTACACGTTTTTGTTCGAGCATTTTTACGGTGTTTTTATTTGTACTAATATTTATTACAACAATTGATGTGAATAAAAATAAACTGCAATCTGCACGATAACGTAAACAGAATTTCATGTTTATTTTGAGTTATAAACAATTTTCTTTTTTCATAGCTGCCACATATTGTCACCTTTTGTGAATAGTTCTGTATTTTCTTCAGGCTTGCAGTAAACCCAATATGATGCTCTTAGTAATGTAGGTTGTTTTAATTGTAACTTAAATGAGAAAATGCCAATTGAAAGTCATAATATTGAAATTTCAAGCGTGATTCGAACTCATAGACAATCTCGTAAACGGAAAAAAGATAGCAAGGAAGTTGAGAAGTTTATATCATACGGCTCTGAAGAGGAAATAAATAAAGTTTGTGCTGGTGAGTTGCGTAAAGCCAAAAAAATGTTCTGGTAAAAGAGCTGGCTATGATTATATTGTGTAATGTAATGGATGATTAGAATATATTTATATTTTATTCCCATAAATGGGAAAATTGGTGTGAACACATAATTATACATGTACAGTGGAACCCCGCTTGACGACCACCTCGATAACACGACCACCTCACTATCAGGACCACTTTATTGCGGTCCCAAATAATTTACTATGGTAATGCATTGCATTCTGTTTCAATAACGCGACCACCCCGGTTTCCAGACCAGGACCGCCATTTTTTGGTCCAAAACTTCAAATTTAACTCCGCTAAAGCGACCACACGTGCTCAATAATGTGGTTTTGTCACCAAAATAATAAGTTTAAATTTCTTTTGTGATCAAAACAATAGGTTTACATGAGCGCGTACGCACACACAAAGAAAATTGTGGCTATAACAGAACTGAATTTTATAAGATAAATTTCAGAATTAACAGTTGTTTAAAATCTGTTTGCAAAAAATAATGGCATTTAGTTAAAATTTAGTAAAAAGGCAAACGTTTTGACTGCATATGACGACAACTTGCTTTAAAGCAAAATTCACTAACTCGACCACCCCGCTAACGCGACCGCTTGATGACGGTCCCATGGGTGGTCAGGTAAGCGGGGTTCCACTGTATATATTATCGTCGGGTTACTATGCTCCCAATGTCTGGTTATTGCATTCTATAGGGTACTGTGCATTACAGTTTGTTTCATACAGTACCGTATGATCTTTGATTGAGACAATCCTTAATTTTTTGTACAACTCATTAATCTACTGGGTTCAGGGCTATTACAAGAAGTAGTTGGACATTTCCGATGAAAACTTTACGCTTTTCCAACAGAATTTGGCAACAATCACCAACCATTTTAGGATCCAAAATTGCAAGCAGCATTTTTCACATGTGCAATCATCAGATTACCATGCGACTTAAGGAAGCGTTCTTATATGGGTAATTGTCAGACTACCATGCGACCACTATCGGGTTAGCGGAGCTTTAAAAATGTTTTATTCATGAGAGAAACATTCCTTTAATTTTGATAGAACTCATTAATCTATTAGGTTTAGTCAATGTCCGCAAAGTACCTTGCCCAAGGTCACAACCGACTAGCTAGCAACCTTACCAGTTTTTATTATTCCCCCCTTTTTTATACACCTTTTTCGACTAAGTTTACTCTGCCAGAAAAATAGGTGCTTCACTAATATGCGGGACAGCGGGGTGGGATGAGTGGGACGGGACAACGCACTGTTTTGCAGATCAATGGCACGGGACAGCACACTATTCTGCGGGACAGGGCGAAGCAGGGCAAAGGGGTGTTTTCGTCACTTAAATGAGCGGGACGGGGTAAGGGTATATCATAAAGGAAACGAGCTATATCATGATATATCCTTTACCCAGTCCGGCTCATGTTAATGATAAAAATATTTTTTCCCGTTTATAAAATATACCCCGTCCCGTTCGTGTTATAACCCGTCCTGCTCAAGTTATGACGAAATAACTTGTCCCACAGTTTGTTGTCCCGCCCGATGTCCCACAGATTAGTAAAGCCCCCAAATAGTTCTAATGCATGCAACTGCAATACTTTTTATGCTGGGTTGGACAATGGCCGCAGTACCATGTAATAACTACATTTTTTAATACCTGATTACCTGGTAGAAATCATGCATGGCTATTTTCTGTTAAAGAAAATCATGTTTAAATTAAAATATAAAAATTGTGAGGGCTGCAATGACATGCTAATTTTGCATACAGTATTTTTATGCATTATATATTGTTGTGTTCTTTTTCTTTACTTAAGAATCTTACATTTACTACAGAGACAACACACTTTAAATTGATTTAATTGAAGCAAGAAACTTTTAGCCTACTCTGTTTATACCATATACATATTATTCACAATACAAGTTTGTATCTGTCCTGAAATATAGGAACCAAACTATGGTATATTATTGGGAGTAGCACCGAAATATGTGTTTACCTTAGAGGAATGATATTAAGAATTTCATGATGTAATTTAAGTTAAATTTTAACCAGGTATTCAGCAGAAGAAGTTGTTCAATGATGATGATTGTGATGAGATAGAACGTTGTATTGATGAAGTGGTAAGGAATGGGGAAAAGAATATGTACAAGGAGCACACTGTGGATAGAGCACCTCTTCGACTAAAATACTTTTTTGGAGAGGTAAAATGTAATTCTTTATTATTTCAGGGTTCAAATTAACGGATCGCGAATCGCTTTTCGCGAACCGTTTTTTAAAGTTCGCAGGTTACAAAATTTAACAAAATCCCGAAAATATAAATTACCGTTACTGATTTCGCGCACTTTTAATAATAAATCATTAACACGTTAATATAACATCGTTTGCCTTCAACATAACATTTAACAATCACATTACTATTACATTTATTTACCTTGTACTTTGCATTATTGACGCATAATAAGCATTTCTATCACACCGTATATATAGGCCTATGGACTTAATCGTGATTCACAATATAATGTTGCAGGGTTACACATACGGTAAGCAAATGAACCAGAAAGGACCTGGACAGGAGCGTTTATACCAAAAAGGAGTTGTTGACCCAATTCCAAAATGGATATTTAAGAAACTGGTCAAGTATGTTACAAGTATTTGTACCCGTGTAATATGTTTATATCAGTGTATATTTGGTGTTTGTATAGAATATTTTTCTGTTCTTATGTTGTATGGTGATGTCTTCTTACCAAAGAAACTAATATGTCCAAAGCTTTTGAACAGAACCATTGACTTTGACCTCTCATAATCACCAATCGCAATTGATTTTAGAGAGGACACAGGATTTAATTACTTTTGCATTGTACCAGATAGTTGCTATGTTATAGGCCTACTTTATGTCCCCACAAAGTAAGGTATGTTTACCGAAAAAAATCAGTACAACTTGCACAATTTACACACATTATAATTTGCCTTCTCGAAGAAGAATAAATTATTTTTTTCGATTACCTTATCCGATAAATGAACTGACCTTTAATTAAACAATTGCAAAATGTATTTTTATTTTTTAAAGACACCCAAGTGTAAAACTGGCTTCACACCCAAGCGTAAAATTGTCCCAAGACGGTGGCAAACGTGGCTGTTGAATATGCCAAGTTATCCAGATTTAAACAAAAGGGGAATTAAAGAAACGACAGTGACTGCTATATTTCTACTGCATTATCTTAAAAAGCGGAGGCAAACATTCAAAATGTTGAAAAAATTATAGTTCAGTGATGAATTGATGAAGAAGAGAATATCTGCCCAATCATCCATTCGAGCTACTAAAATAGAGTACACATTAGGCTATAAACTTTAATAAATCAAAAAATTCTGCTAACATGAAAATATGTTTTCGTACAAACACAAAAAAATTAATAAAATCCTAAATGCTCTCATGCTTTTTTTAGACAATTGCCATGTCAATTAAACAAATAACCTTACTATTTATTTCACTATTAGGGCAAATCTATCCTTTTTTGAGAAAGGGGTTGTGTAAGTTTATTATTTCCATGAAGATGATCTTTCTTATGTAAACCACTAACAATTAACTTTTCCCACCAGACCACTGGAAGAGTGTGGAATGATCAAGAAGAATTGGATAACATCTGCTGTGATCAACGACTACTACCCTGGTGGATGCATCGTTTCACATGTCGACCCCGCTCATATTTTTGAACGCCCCATCGTCAGGTACAACATAGATGATTCCGATAATTAAAATCAAAGGACTCGTACTTTGGTTAGTGCCGGTAAGTATTTAACGCTTGATTAAAAAAATGTAATTAATTTTTTCATTGGCATCAGTGATTTAGGTAATAGTAATGCATTTTTGTAGTGTAATAAAAGGATTTAAACCTGGCAAGCATATTAGGATTTTTTTTAAATAAATCAAAAAATTATGTTTATGTAAGTATATTGTTAACATCATGTACATAATATACCAGAAAGCATAAAGATTAATGATCTAATCCTAAATGAGTAGAAATAATTCGATCGTTCAGTAGATTGGAATGATTGTCTTGTTTTTTAAAAGTTCTATATACATGTATTTATGTTTATTGGATTTTTTAATACTTTCAGTCTGTTAAAGCCTTTATAGCAGAATTTTAATGCACCTTTTATCCAGTTGTAATATGGAGGGCAGGGTTTAGTTTGTACTCCTGGCACTCCACTATCTGTATGCCTGTGGTACAGGAAAACAGTTAAATACCTTAAACAATTGCAGAATTTTAAAGTTAAGTGGCTACAAATATAAATTAACATTTCTTATGCTTTCACAGTGTGTCGTTCTTCAGCACTGCTGCTTTGTCCTTTGGTTGCAAATTCTCATTTAAACCTATCCGAGTCTCAGACCCTGTAGTTTGTCTTCCCATACCACGCGGTGTAGCAACAAGTATTTTGTGAGTGTTTCTTTACCATGTAGTTGTTTATAGTTAAAATTTGTAGCCTAAATTTTAAACAAATACACTGTTGTTTTTAAGTCGACTTTTGGTCGAATGGTTGCAGCTTCAAAACTCTAGCTAACCGGTTGTGTAATTGGGCAGGGCACTTAGAGGACATTGCTTGAATTCAGTAAATGGGTTGTTTAAAAATAAGAAACGCCTTAATCATACACAACACAGTGCACTAGCTCTGGTAAACTGAAGATTTACATGTGGTAATATGATGATTATCGGTGTGAAAACACTTTATTACATATTTACGAAGAATCGCACTATTGTTTGTGTGATATTGCACCATGTGTATTTCTCATTTCTGGGATAAACATTAATATCTCCGTCCTATCATAAAATAACTAACTTAAAATGAAGTTTTTGGTGGAAAATAGAAAAAGTTTGAAAAATAAATCAATTTTTTAGAAGTGGCAAAGTTTATAATACGTTTAAATATATATAACTTTGTTTAAATAACATCAAAATATTTTCCGACGGGTGTCTGGAGGATTAGTGCATCACCTTTTAAACTATTGGTTGTAGGTTTGAAACTGGTTACTACCCAGTTGGTTATGTCCTTGGGCAAGGCACCTAATGGACATTGCCTGAAACTGGCAGTTAAATAAGTTCTACTTAATTGAAGGAACATGTGAATCATCCACAAACCATTGCAACCTGACAGTGGGAGCAAGGTGATCTGACGATTGCCTGTGCGTTAACCCACTTGGTTTCCCATTTACAAGGATAAACATGAAAATTCTATCTTATCCTATATTATTTATTGCAATGCAGTGGATATGCAGCAGACTCCATCACACACTGTATAAGACCACAGGATATTCGACAAAGGCGTGCCGTTGTTATTTTGCGAAGGTAGATTTCATTTATTTTTTATTTTGTATGAAAGAAAATTTTATCCACTGATAATTTGGATTTCTCATCACCAATCTATAAATGATTACTTTTTTGATTAATTTATAAAGAAAGTTTATGTACAAAAAACATTTTGAGTGCTTTTGATTTATATACTCAATACCGTTTTCTATCTTCTTTAAAGGTCGGTTGACATAAGACTTTTAACAAGCAGAAAATAACCTAAATTATGACAGAGTAATGGTTTTTCAGGACCTTTGACAATGCACCCCGACAAGGCAATGACTCATCTTTATTAAATCATCACAAAATATTAAATCACTACGATGACCACAGATCATCAAACCGGTAAAGAGAATATAGATTTATGAATATATATTCAACCAATTTTAAAGTATTATAGAGATAGATTCCATTTGTTCTCCTTAATTCCAAATTTTGAGATGCCAGCACGAAGTTGTTTTCTTGTTGGTGGCAAAGTTTATAAAATGAACAAATCGGAGGCTACAACAACCTTTGTCTCTTTATAGTATTTTTTTAACATACACATATTCTATTTTGTAACTTGCATTACTTATTTCACCAATAGCACTAGAAAGCCTAAAATATAAAAACAAAGCCTCCATGTTAAAATTTTGTTCATACCCCCTAGTTTATTCATCACCCCCAGAATACTTTGTATACATCGATTATTCCAACAGACATCGTTTGTCGCTAGACTCCCATAGAAGCAGTGTTAAGAACCATAGAAGATCTCCACGAAGGAGTGAAGGAAGTAACCGAGATGTTGAAAGATCTTCAAAAAGAAGAAGAGAAGAGGTAAACATTCTATATTTCCATCATATTTATAGCCCAGTTTATGCCCTGTTGGGTCTAACGGTCATTTCAAATTGTAGTTTAAGCCATTGGTGAAGTGTTTTAAAAACCGAAGAGTGTTTATGGGGGATGCCATTTATGTAAACGGAGTCGTATTCCAATAATTAGGGTTTTGTGTTACACAGAACTCTTTTATTTCAGCTGTTTTAACTTAGTAACTGTTTAACCCTAGTTCGGTTTTTCTAGAAACGTGATGATAAAGATAAGCAACTAAAGACAGTGGTAAACCAGCAAGAAGACACTACTGCTTCAATGTCCCTCGTTAAGATGTCTAACCGTAAACGGGCTAAACCTTTTTTTATGTAAATTCATCAAGCTACCAGTACAACTTTTACGCATATGGTGTTGTAGATAGGCTGGATGGTATTTTACAATGGACAGTTGTACAGGTGCTCACATACCTGCCATAGACCAAACCAACTGAATTTTAGTCCACCGTCATTTAAGTCTTATGATAATTATTGATAAGTCTATTTTTTTTAGTTCGCACTATTACAAATAAATGAATAATTCAACAAAGCGTGAATTAAATTAACATGTTTTAATAACCCTTTACAGTAACACACCACCATCATATTTATTTTATGTTGCAACTTTTTTTGATTATGTACTATGTTTCTTGTGCTAGTATAGGCCGCTGCCTAACATACAGTATTGTATTGTACAGTTAATACTCGTTTTATGGATAAACTTAAAACGCCTTATTTGACTTTTTTAATTGATCTGTTAGGCCCTTTCAAAATATGTTCCCGTTACACATACAATTATAGCATGTGCGATAAATCCAGTTCATATGTTTAAATTTGGTTAGGATAAGATATTCATTCCGCGTGAATGGGAAAACCAAGAGGGTTAACACACGGGCAATTGTTAGATCACCTCGTGCCCACCGTCGGGTTACCGAAGCTATTGCAGTGTGTTGTATATGATAGGATTGGATATTCATGTTTATCACCGTGAATGGGAAAACCAAGGGGGTTAACACACGGGCAATCGTCGGATCACCTCGCGCCCACCGTTGCGTTACCGGAGCTATTGCAGTGTGTTGTATATGATAGACACGTTCCTTTAATTTGGTAGAACCCATTAATCCGCTGGGTTTAGGCAATGTCCGTTAAGTGCCTTGCCCAAGGACACAACCGACTAGCTAGCGACAAGTTTCGTACCTTTAACCTTTCGATTGAAAGGCGACGCACTTAACCGCCAGACTAACCGGTTGGTTAAGTTTAATAACCCAGTCTGGTTTTGTAATGTATCGCACCTTTCACTGAATGGTGGTTTAATCGAACTGGTCGCTATAGCTAGTCCATGGTCTCCTTAGACACATGCCTTTTTATTGCACCCCGCCGCAGTACAAATAACAGCACATTTAGAACGTGTTAATGGCCAAAGATGACTTTTTTCACTTAATACAAGCTTGTAAAATCGTGATACCTCCTTTTCCGACCGATTAGGTTGGTGGATTAATTCGCCTTTCAGTCGGAGGTTTGTGGATTCGAAATTGGTCGCCTGCTAGTTAGTTCTGTCTTTGGACAAGGCACTTAACGGACATTACCTGAACCTAGTGGAATGATGGGCACTACCATATTGAAGGAACGTCTGATTCAAAACACAACACATTGCAACCCGACTGGGTGCAAGGTGATCTGACGATTCGCCGTGTGTTAACGCTCATTGCGTTTTCTTATTCATGGCGATCAATATCATATAACTAAACAATAGTACTTCGTTAAGAATTACAGAAGCAAAAATCAAAGGATTTTCATAATTTATGCAAACGGCAAGTTGAAAATTCAAATTAATAATGAACCTTGAAAACGGTACTGTGGCCGAATGATTATCGCGACCGATTCATATAGGCCTACAGGATTAAGTTTAAAAACGTTTTTGGGTAAATTAATTAATTGGAAAATCCAATTTAGGCTACATTAGCGTAAATAAGAAAACGCACAATGGGTTACCGGAGCTATTGTAGTTTGTTTTATATGATTAAGTCGTTCATTTAATTTTGATGCTACAAAATAATTCACTGGGTTCAGGCAATGTCGGCCAAGTTGTTCAAGGACACAGATGGGCAGCTACCGATCAACCTGCAACCCTGCGTCTTTTAATAAACAAAAGTTGTAGTAGAACCCATTAATACAGTGGGTTTAGCCGGTATCTAATTATGCCTTGCCATAGGACACAGCCGACTAGTTAGATACAGTTTTAATGTTGTAACCCATCGGTTGAAAGTCGATGTCCTAACCCAACAATTTATTCGAACTTACCCCATTAAGTTCATTGAGTTTACTAAACACTCAATAAAACATGTAAAAAAGAGAGTAGTTGGTCACGGTTAACGAACAGCAGAGTGGAATGTATAGCGTAAGCAGAGTCAGATTGATGTAAGTAAAAAGAGTAACACGTCTGGATTTAATTCCTTGTCGATTTAATCCCAGTTCGGTTTAATTCGATGTGGATTCAATCTCTTGTGTGTTTAATCCCGTGTGGTGTATTTGCAATTGCAACTGCTAAAGGTGGTAGGCCTATTGTTTTTTTTTCTCGTTGGAACAAGATGTGCACATCTTACTACCGAATTATTACAGTCATGCTGCGATATCAAAGGTAAAGAATTATAAAACCTCTGAAAATAGTATGTCATATGGCGCCATACAACGCCATTGGAAATGTGTCTGGACCAACGCCACTTTATATAAATTTTAACCTGAAGCCATTGAAATTATGTAACTTCTTATGTAAGAGTATTGACATTAGCAGTTCAACGACCTGGAGAGTAGACAGAAGACGCCCATATTCTCTTAAGTGCCAGAGTTGTCATTGGTCAGTTCTAGTGTGCATGGAGCATGACCAGGTTACTATAGGTTGTTATCGCAGTTCTCTTTATTCTCTAACAATAGATCGCGTGAGCGGTTGTTTTAAAACAATCAGTGGTAAGAGCGAAAGATAATTGTTACCCAAGGTGTCTGCAGTGTTCGGATTCAGAGAACTATACACTATTATCGATGATAAAAGATAAAATTGTTCGATTGTCGATACGTATATTTTTTTGTTTTGTAAATACGATTCTGCATTGTACACTGACGAGTCGTTTGTTTATTATTGGTACCTGGATGTGTAGTACCTACCTCGGTATTTAACAAACTAGAAGCGTTAGTAAGCTTTATATTCATTTGATACGATGTATTTAGTATTATTGGTTACAGTTTATAATAAGCCTAAATTGTTTTGTTAAGGTTTAAGGTAGTTTTTATACAAAGCAGAAGAGAATTATTCAGGACTACTTTTTACATATGATGTCGACAAAACCCGAACTATTTTTTTGCATTTTAGATATCTGTTTTATTTAGTTGCTGGTGAAAACAAAATGTCTTTGTTAAAATTTTATACCATTACTATATTTATTGCTGTATTTTGCAAAGGATTTCCTCAAGCTGAACATGTGCAAACTTTTACAAAGCCGAACAAGTATGGTGGGCAAAGCCAAAGGTCAAGCTGTGTCTCTCCAAACAAGTACAATCGTAAACCCATTGTCATGAGTATGTAATCTTGTTTTTGAATTGTATACATCTGTGGTACTTTAAAAGTGAATAAAAAGTGTGTTGATTATTATCTTCAGTAAAAATATTTACAGGTTTATCTTTTAATTGCAGGTATAATTTCAGTATAAATGTTGATTTAAATATCAGTTACATTCATTACTTTAGCATTAAAATGGTGAAAACAATAACCGTGTACAGCGTATTTATAATGATAATGATGTATTATTTCTTTAAATTAGTTATTTTTAATTACCAGTATCTATAATCTATTTAACCTTTTTTAACTCTTAGTTCCTGGTGTGCTTGGTTCCCAACTGGAAGGCAAACTAAACAAACCCGATGTAGTTTCGATATTGTGTTCTAAACAGTCGGACTGGTACAGTTTATGGCTAAATCTTGAGCAACTCGTTCCCTGGGAAGTAGACTGCTGGGTGGATAATATAAAGTAAGTGCCAATTTTTTTATAAAGTAAAAACAATTTTATATAAATTTTAGCAGTAAGTGGACAGTTTCTGTACTATAAGCAGGAATGTTTTAACCACATATTCAAACCAAACAAAATGTAAATTTTCCTGTTCCACAGCAGAAAATGATTCAGACTACTGGTAAATATATTAATAGAGAATGAAATTATCCATTTTTGAGAGCTTCGAGATAAAATTTCCAACATTTAGGGTTGTAAAGAAAAGTAAATCAAATTTTCTAGGCCGCATATTATTAATATTAGTAACCTATTTTTGTGTTGGATCATGCATCACACGACTACAATCATATGATTATGACATCATACAGGATGCTGTATAACAATGAAACAAGGCAAGTACGAAATAATTATGGAGTCCAAACTAGAGTGCCACAATTTGGATCAACCTATGCCTTCGAATACCTTGATAAAGATAAATATGGAATTGGTAATATAATTTTCTATGCCATAATTTTTACATGGAACTTTCATTAGCCATTTTAACTTTTTTTTAAATTTTAATAACATGTTATGGCAGTTCTATAGTATTTATCCAATATGTAAAATAATAAAATTTTAAACCTTAAAAAGTTTATTTTACATCTCATTATAAATATAACAAAATTTTGTTTTTAATCTTACTGTATCTAAAATCTTATTTCTATGTAAAATAGATTTTCCTAAAAGCGTGTAGGTGGTTTTTTTTTATTTTTTTATAATAATCAGTTTATTTATAAATTTATTGTTTTAAAACGTAATAAAATTACAAGCTCTGTAAATTTTCTCACCTCCCACCTTTATACATCCTATTACAAACATAAAATATATATTATATTGTTTTGGTCTTAATTAAATTTTGTTTGCTTATTATTGTTCTTTTGCTTAAGTTTGGCAGCCGCGTCAACTATATTTATTAAATGATATCCTTTTTTTTAGATGACGTGTTTTAACGACTGTTCGTTTTGCCGTCTATTTCTGTTCCTGTGTCATAATTTGACTTGTTAAAACTGAGCCAAAAAATGAATAAACTAAACTAAACATTACTATTATAAGTCTTTGTTAATTTGCTTGTTTTTCAGGAAGTTTATATTTCGCACCACTTGTTGATTACATGACTTGTAATCTCGGATACACCAAGTTAAAAGATCTCTTTGGTGCTCCCTTCGACTGGCGACTCTCACCATGTAATTATACACTGATTGATTCTTTAACTTTACTTTAAATTGTGAAATGTGGTTTTTACTAATTTACACTGTCTATGATATTAAAAGAAATCTTGTGTGTTTAAATGTTTTGCACTTTTTATTTCAGTTGTATTATTAAAGTACTGTCGTTTTATATACTTAAATTAATGTAAAATATACAGATATGTGTAAATTTTTATGATTTTTATGAATTTTTATGGTTCGGTTAACTGAATTTTTAATTTCAGTACAGCACAAAAAGTTCTTCAAAAACTTGAGCACTTTGATTGAAACTACTTACAAAAACAACAACAACAGAAAAGTGGTAGTGATTGGGCACAGTATGGGGAACATGTTCATGTATTATCATCTAAAACGAAAGTCCCAGGCTTGGAAAGACAAATACATTGATTCATTTGTGTCAATTTCATCTCCTTATTTTGGCTCCATGAAATCTTTAAAAGCACTACTATCCGGTAAGTTTTACTTCAAATACTCTATTTTGTATGTTCGTTTACGTTATTACTTTTGTATAAAAATTATTTTTGTTAAGTGTTACTTGTTTATGTTATGATTTATTGATTAGCATTGCCTGTGCTCCCAGAACAATGTATAAAGCATCATCTTGTTTTAGTTACAGTCTATCGTACTAAATATATTATTTATGTAGTAACAAAACCACTTTACATATATGCTTCTTTCCTGGGAAGCATGCCCTATCATACAAAATATAACTGTACTTGCCACTTCAGGTTTTTACCCATTTAACAATTTCTTGTAAATGTTAATGGCAGCAGTATAAATTTGTAGTATCGAATCCATTGCTTCTTTTAGCAAAATTATTTTTTCTGCTAATTTTTGACTTATTCTAAACTAGTATGTCCTGTTTCTACCCCAGTTTTTGTAAAGGAAAAAACTCGATGCCATTTTAATATGCAGCATAACGTATAAAGAAATTTGAAAGAACTATCTCAGCAATTAAGCATTGAGTACTTTATACAGGTGAAACAGAGGGCCATGATTGGGTTCTACCGAAGCTAAAACTTCGCTCTGCTGTTCGAACTGCACCAGCGTTTTCATTCGTGCTTCCTAGGCCTGATCTTTGGCCGAAAGACAAACAGCTGCTCGTTGTAACTTTGCAGCGAAATTTCACCGTCCACCAGTATAAAGAACTATTCAAAAGAATTGGCTGTGAAGGTTGCTGGGACTTATGGAAGGACAACGGTTATGCTACAGGATCATTTACTCCCCCCAATGTACCTGTACATTGTGTCTACTCGAGTATGGTAAATACTGCAGAGGTATGTTGTTTATAATTAATAACCATAGACAGAATTTGTACTTAGCATTATACCAACTAAAAGCACATTGCTTACATTTGTAGATTAGTATTTATCTAAAAGGATTGATAATTACTGATTAGCATGAGTAATTTTAGTCATATGCCTACCTATTAATATGTTGGGTTTTACATGCATTTATAAATTCTCTAGAAATCAAAATATCTGTATTAGTATTTAGTTTTGATTATCTAGGATTGTTTTAAGTATTAAAAAAATATTCTAAATTAAGCTATATACCAGTTCAGTGCAACACAGAGTTTGTTTATATTATGTTTAATGTTTACGTTTTTAAATTCCGGTACACACATTATAAGCGTAAACTTTAATTAAAGTCATTTAATATTATGATGAAAAGTATTTGGATTTTCTATACTTTAAAATATGGAAATAAATGTAAACACTTTTGTAAGACCACTAAACTTGATGACATTTATAAATAATTCGTAGGTTAGTACCTTAAAATCTCGTTGCTATACCACCTGTTGGGACTAAGGTAAAGTAGCAGAGTAATGGCTACAATATACTGCAGTTCCTCTAAATACACAGTGTGGGTTAGGGTCAGAGTTACGGTAAGGGTTTCAAGTGTGCCCACACTGTTTATGCACTGCCCACACTGGGTATTTAGAGTCACCCATATACTGTACTGTAAAAGTGGTATAGTAGCGAGGTGGCATAGTAACAAGATTTGACTGCAGTTTAAAAAACAAGTAAACATTTTGTTTGACACTTAAAATTCCACCAGACACTGATATATGATGAAGATCTTTTCCCCGATGATTCTCCTTCTATAGTAGATGGTAGTGGAGATGGGACTGTCAATGTGTTCAGTAGTTCAGCCTGCTTGAAGTGGAAAACTATGCAAAAACAACCGGTGTATAATGTGTCATTGCCAGGCAATAAACACGTTCAGATTTTGGCAAATTCAACATTACACCATTACTTGAATAGTGTTGTGCTGAGGTAACACACAAGACTCAGTTTATTTTTTTTTCAGATTTTATCAGGTTTTGATTTTCTTCCCATTCCTTACATTTTATATTGTAATGTTTGACGAGTTTTATTTTCATTGCTACAGTTATGTGGTGTGCCTGGTAATATTGCTGCGAAAGTGTTCAAGTTTATTTTCATAAAACATTTCGTCATCTCACTGTTCTATTCTTTTCTTCACCAACTCAAATTATTTGATATTCGTACACAACACCAACCGTTTTTTCTCAGTTTTTTTCTAAAAGAAACCTTGTATGTAAACTAATTATTCCTCACCTGATAGACTTCTATTATTGCGCTTATCATTTCTTAACTGCTGTATGTATTTTATTAAACGTGTTTAAAAATATGTAAATGCAATTTACAAAAAATACAAACAAGAGACGGATGGGTTGGTTTTTAAGCGAGTGTGGATACAATTGCATAATGTTAGGACGTGTAGCTTCGCAGTTGTTTCACTTTCAGCGGCATCTTTCGCTTCGGTGTTTTCTTACACGATGACGTCACGGACTTCTGTCGTTGTTTAAGTCGTCGTTTCAGCCGATGTTTCTTTTCGCATTCTTCCAGCCAGCGCTTGATCTGATCTGCGTGACGTGGGAAGTTACGTCATCACATAACTGTCAAAATTAAGGAAACTGCGGAAGCTTTTGCTATCCAGTCAATCTCGACGCAGTTTGCTGTTTTCATTGATGTACCATTGTTATTATTAATCACTGTCTGCCCTTAATACCAGAAGCACCAGGGCAGTGATCAGCTTCTGTGTAAATAAGTTACCTAAAATTACCACTGGATTTTAAACGGCTTAGGCAATGTTTGTTTCCGGGATTAAACGGGTGCAATTATGTCTATATCGCCACTAAAGTAGTTGCACCATAGACGGGTGTGGTAGACAGAAGATTTACAGCCCACAGCACTCGCATATGAAAGTTTTGAAATGCCATAAAACTAACGCGCGATATAAGCCTACAGTTTAATTGTGATTTGCTGTTATAATCTTTACGATAGATTGCAAGCCTATTATGATACAAGCAGACATTAACTGTCATTGTTAATGATTCAAAGATCGATCTGATGTGGTTGTAATTGATTGGTTTTTGAACGTGTTCTAACGACTGTCGTTTTGCAGTTTTTTTCCCGTTTTCCAAATTTTTATCAAAGGTCCTGCATTGTGTTTTTATCGTAGAAATGTCCGGCCCGTTGGTCTAACGGTTAAGTGCGTCGCCTTTCAATCGAAAGGTTGCAGGTGCGAAACTGGTCGCTAGCTAGTCGGTTGTGTCCTTGGGCAAGGCACTTTACGGACATTGCCTGAACCCAGCGGATTAATGGGTTCTACTAAATTGAAGGAACAAGTCTATCATATACAACACACTGCAATAGCTCCGGTAACCCGACGATGGGCGCGAGGTGATCTGACGATTGCCCGTGTGTTAACCCCCTTGGTTTTCCCATTCACGGGGATAAAGATGAATATCCTAAACAAAAAATAAACTAAACTAAACTTGTCTCGGCCAACAATTTCAAACTCAAGGTTGCCGATTGCAGTTAAACTATCATTCACACGTCGGTGCCATAGAGAAACATAATACAAAATATGTACATGTTCGGTTATGCAGCATTGTAAACAACAACTTACCAACCCCGCGTCTTTGTGCCATTGTCTCCTTGAAATGAACATCAATGGCCTTAACAGCGCTATCTAGAGACAAAACATACGATTCGTGGACATCGTCGGAGGTCGCGCTCCATTTCTCCTCTGGTAACAAAGGAAGGATGCTCATATCAACAGCAATAGATCGAATGTGGTGTAACGCGGCCCGCAATTCACCAATTTCAACCAGATTGAGGCAGTGTTCAAGATGTTCGTGAATTTCCTTTCCAGGACGCTGACTTAACTAAAATAATTAGGATTAAGTCTACGGGAAATGTCTGAAGTATTCTAAAGGACTTAATACTGGATGAACCTGCTTTACTCCGAATTAAAACAGAATAGGTGGAATATAAAATTTGGCTATTATTAAGAATTAACCATTTCGTTCGTAATGTGGGGGAAGAAATAATTCGTAATCGTAAAGAAAGTAACTACTTTACATATTAACAGGTCTACGTATTAGAAAATGCATAACTTCTTTAAACAAATATGTAAAGTATATTAATATGTTAGATGTGTTTTTTCCCCTAAAACACCTTATAATTTGTACTGTTCAGCAATCCCACTACATTCCATTTTTCTAAAGCGAACTCTTGGTCAGCTGAAGATTGCAAATTCGTGGTTTCTTGAGTCAAGTGATTGTTGTATTTTGGAAGATCTCCCAAATATTTTGCCACGTTATCTGCCTGAATAAAACCGCAAACTTGATACGACTTTTGATGGTCAAACATGGTATCTGCGTTGTCTGTCGGGACTATGTGGATGGTTGTCGGATCTGTTCGTTACAAACAACTAGTTTATACCAAGCTTGTTTTCCTCCAACCAAAGACTTGATTTTAAACGTATTACCTCTTATTTCAACGTTCAATTTACTTTTTTTGTCGAATTATATAGCAGTAGTCGCACACGGCCCAATAAATGTTGAAAACAGAACCGTTACAAAACGCAGCATAGACCTACCTGGTAAAATTACTGAATTATATGTAGGATAACTTTGCAAGAATTGCATTGAGAGGGTTGCCTCCTTTTCACTGTAAGTTTTGTTTGCATAATTGCTGATTGGGAAGTAAGCCACCTAGGTAGATAACTTTTACTGAATTACTACTGCTTAGTATTGACTAGCATACCCTTGTATAGAGTAAAGTATAACATTATTTTTATAAGAGTTGAGCTAATTTAAAAAAATTGACACCATAGGAACGCGTATATACATATAGCATAGTATTTGAAACATGTGCTTCCAAGTTACAATACTTTACCAACTGATAAACCAGTGTTCCATAATTGCCGTCAAGGAGCGAAAACGCGTATGTGTAACTAAATAAATACAATTAAGCCTCAACGAACCTTGATATTTCCAATTAGTTGCTGCGCTTGATACATAATCAAGCACCAAAGCTTGCATATCTGTGATTGCTCATATTTACTGAAGAAACATGTTTGCTCGTTCACTTGGTACATAGTGTTAAGGATGGTAAAGCATTTTAATGCTGCATTCCAATTTTCTAAACGACGGTTGCAAATGGCATGCCACAAATGTGGCAAAGGAGCGCCTGGGTCACACTCGATGCTTCTGCATGGGACATTTTAGTATAAATATACAGAGAGTTATTGAAACGTTTTCTGTGAATCTGGCTCTGCGCTAGCATAGACTGTCAAACGACATTCTTTTATTTGATCAATCTAATGTAACACAAACTGCAAAATCGGTTTTAACTGTACATTTGCGCCAGCGCAAGTGCGTAATGTTCACGGGAGGTATAAATTAAAATACACCAGTGTGCAAAATTCGTAATGTATATATTAAAATCCAGAGCTGAAACATTAAAATTGTAAAATGAATTACATATTAGTAGACAGAGAAAGTAAGATACAGCCGAGATAAATGTTCCAGAAAACTATAATGTTTTACTAGTTTACCAAAAATGTAGCTTTATTATTGTGTATTATTTATAAGGACGTCTTTTCATAAAGAAACAACTTAACTGTTGGATATGCCTCAGTGCAAGCGTTGCGTTGTCAGCACAAAGATAACAGAACGATATTCGTTCGTGGACTGCGTTTTTTACTTTCAAAACTTCTCCGATGTCTGGAAATTTCTTTATTGTAAACCCAGAGTCCTAAATTCGACTCTCGTAAATTACGATGTTAATATATGTTGTTACGATTATGGCTTGCCAGCATTTCGGATCGTTCGTGCGAAGGTTTGTGAATCGAAACCAGCCCATATTTCGGTTTTGACGTTTGGTAAAATACTTACGTGTGTTGCTTCAACCCATGGGTTTAAACTTTAAATGGTTAAAGTGTCCAAAAGGTAACACGTAACGAAGTTGAAAATGACACACGGTTCATTTTTATCCCCGTGAATGGGAAAACCAAGGGGATTGGCAATCGTCAGGTCACATCGCGCCCACCGTCGGGTTACCGAAACTATTCCAGCTTGTTATGTATATATAAATCACACGTTCCTTCAATTTAGTAGAACCCATTTATCCGCTGGTTTCAGGCATTGTCCGTCAGGCCAGCATGACCAATGCCATATGAGCATCAGACAATATTCTGAGTTTAAGGTCAACAGGCGTATAAGGTCATAGCCCACCTCTAAAAATGTCAGTATGTCTTTGTAGCAAGCAATTGCAATGCCGTATGAACCAGATTTCATCTTCGCTTGTGCATTTTCCGCATAGTTAGAAATTGTATTGTGAAACCAATCGTAAACGTAGTCTAAAAAAGAAAAGGGCTATTTAATAGAATATTTATTTTTGTCCCCGTGAAAAAAAAGTGGGTTAAAACACAAGCATTCGTCAGATTACCTCGTGGCTACCGCCAGACTACCGGACCTATATTTAAAGTGTGTTGTATAAGATAAAAAGTATTTTCGGGCACTATCTGTATAGTGCCAAAGGTCGCAACCGACCAGTTTTGAATCTGCAACCTTTCGGCTGAAAAGCAACGCATTAACCCACCGAGCTATTCGACCGTACACTGAATGATGTATCCGAAAGTGATTTGTTTCATCCGTTAAACGCATAATAAAAATCCATTGCCAAAAATATTTTATTCGACTTACCAACTGCAAAGGACAAGATCATACTTTCTAGTTTTTTAATTTCACTATATTCCGTTGTTATCGACACTTCAGCTTCATCAAGTGAAGAATCCATATTCTCAGCCAATTCTTCTGTTGAGACGTCGAACAACTTTCTAGAGACTGAAATCGTTTCCATTTTGATAAAATTGATTTACGTGCCCACTGGTAAGTACGCTTTTTCATTTAATTAATTCAGCGGGAAGTTTAAAATTTGCCTGTTAATATGATGTCATAGTCGCGTGATTTCAGGTAATCGACTTTTTGAAGAGGTTAGTCTTCCGTAAAAATGGTGGTTTTTTTATCTATACATAACGCAATAAAAATACTAAAATTTAACATAAAGTATCAAAAAGCACAATTTTTTAATATAAAATATATTAATTCATTTTTCATTTTTTTAATTTCTCCATGCATTTTAGATATCATCTGATTTATTACATATTTTACCGCGAACTGTACACACAAATGCTGTGGGAAGCAAGAATAGCACCGTTGAGTAATGTCTGTTAAACACATTTTTGTGCGTTTAGCTTTACGGCATTAAATTTATGTGCTCAATAGTAACAGCCATATAATTAAAATGTAGCGTATGAAGCAATGCAGCGTTTTTTCCTTAAACTCCGCTATAGGCAATGGTGTAAGTGCAAAACTTTCTGGTTTCATGTACCAGTACCAGAAATGCTCTAGGTAATGTTATCACATTCAACACATAATTAATGAACAAAACATCTCGATTTTAGCATATTCTTACTGCAAGTTTGTTGAAAATTTGGTAAAAATATATTAAATAAATATAAATAACACGAAATTAAAAATTGGAGCACAATTATTTCCTACCCGGACTCCTGGGAGAAGTTTCCACTCCTGGTAGACAACTTTGTTAAACCAAAATGTCAATTTCATTGGATAAAGATGCATTTTTCAGAAGATTAAAAAAGATATATTCAACCTGGGAGGTTTGTCATATAAATTAACCCAATATTAATATAATTTAAACATGTAAAGTTGTCTTAATATTTCTAAAATGTTACAGTCTGCAAATGGTGATTCTCCGCTGGCAAAGTGTGATGCAATAGTGGTTTCTATGGGAACAGATGAGGATGTTGTCTATTCGAAAACTACGGCTTTACAGGTGCATTGGATATATTATTGTACAGATATTTGTGTTTTAGTTAGAAAGGTGGCCAGTTTTTAGAAGTTTGGCCATTTTTTAACAAAAAGTCAAAAACACTGAAAGTATGCCAAATAATATTGGCTACTTTAAGTAAAGAACTTTTTTTTTCAAAGGGACGAAACCATTTATTATTACAAAAAGTACCAGTTCCACCAGATAGTTATCATGTGGCTCTAAAAGAAGTTCGACCACAACCTGAAAGGTTGCATCTAAAAACCGATATAAGAAATACTGATATGACCAATTTCAGATTTTGTATGTCATGCATAGGTAGCGAAAAATATTGGCTACAAACTTTCAACCAAGATTCTTGTATAATAGCAAAGCAAGTATTTTCCTTGTGCATATTGCTGTACTTCTTATAGTGATAACAATACTGGTGCTCAATACCAACCACTAAGCATTAAATTTTTAAATCATTTAATGTTGGTTTTCACAACTGTTTAGCTACAAAAGAAACAGTCATTAGTGCAAAAAATTTATTTTACAGTCAATTCTTAAATTTATCTTGTTCTGTTAGTCAATGTGAAAGATGTTGATAACAATACCGTACGTGACAAAATGTTTTCATTGTATAAATATGACAAACAAAATATAAATTCGTAACGAAGTTATATGTTAAAATATTTTCTTACATATTGTTTATATTTTTAGACCTGGCTGTGTGGGTATGAACTGACAGACACAGTCATGGTCTTCTGTAAGCAAACTATAATGGTGCTTTCCAGCAAGAAAAAGGTTAGTTTTTTTTATAAAGTTCATTCATTGTGTTATGTTATGATTTTGCATAAAAATGAATAAAAATATTCTCAATAATTGAGTTCTATCGCTTCCAACTGTATTGTTGTGTTTGTGTTCAGTTATAGAGGTGAGCTGTGTTAACTCTGATTTGGGTTAACTGGTCATACTGTTGTGCTCAAATTAAACATTCCTTAAGCAGTTAGACTCTAAACTAAGGCTACAACGATATATAATCACGATACTATCAATACCACCCAGTTATGATTCTAATAAATATTGTGATTATCGCACCACCGACGCATTCTTTTATAACGAAAACTTTGCCTAAAAATGCGTCTTATTGTAAAAACAGTGTTTTTGAAACGCATTATCATGCCGACAAAACTTAGCAATTAGGTCAACTTAAGTTGCATTACGTAATATAAAGTTCAACAATCAGCATGTGAATGGTGCTTTGTGTTATTAATGTTACTGGAAAAACTTTCCTAAAGCAATACGCTTAACTGCGTCTGGAAAATTTTTTGTTTCTGACATAAATACATGGCTTGTAACCATTAAGCAACATGCTATGGTTAAAAAGTCGGTATAAAATATGATGTATAAAATTGCCTGGTCAAACTACCATTTGGTTTGGAAATCGTTTAACCATTTCTTCCCTTTTGTTTTCTTGATTTTTGTAAAAAGTGAATGGAAGTTGTAATTATTTCATACAAAGTATTCACCCACCATATGTCGGTATATTTCTGCATACAGATTCAGTTCCTAAAGGAAGCTGCAAGTGGGAAAGGTGATGAAAATGGGATTCCTGATGTTGATCTTATGCTGAGGGAGAAAGAGAATAATGACGAAAACTTCGAAAAGCTTATTGATGCGATAAAGGAGAGCAGTAATGTAAGATATTTTTTTTTAAAGGCAGCTCGTCTGACTTTAAATAGTTTAAAGTGTCATTGTCTTGTTCCAGGGCAAATCTATTGGCCAATTCCACAAAGACAAATTTTCAACAAAATTCATTGACTCCTGGAAAGCAGCTCTCGGAAAAGCTGAATTTGAATCGGTAATTTGGAATTCTCCTTTTGTTTGATTAGTTTAAAGACCAAGTGAACAGGTTTTCTTGTAATGTTTTTTTGTTTTTTTTTTTGTTTGCCAGTACCGGTATGATGTGTTAATTCAAAGGCCAAAAATCTTAATTTTACATCACAAGTGTTACCCACACATAACACATATCACCCTTTTTCGCTTTGCTTACACTGCCTGAAAATTGTATGTCATAGTTATAGTACTGTCACCATTTTCAATGTTTTTATTGGTTAATTTTTAACTCTTTATCACTTATCCATAGATAGAGCTGAGCATTACTGTTACATGATTTTAGTCATTTTTTTTGTATATTATTCTGTATACATAACATTATTTAAAATAACATTAGCTGCTTTCATTCAGGTTGATATAAGCGCACCACTTGCAATACTGATGGCACCAAAAGATGAATCAGAAATTGCCATGATGAAAAGAGCTGCTGGCGTCAGTCTGGAAATTTACAGCAAAGTGTTTAAAGAAAATGTTAAAGATGTTATAGATGCAGACAGAGTAAGCAAGTCTGCGTTGGATGCTAGTCTAGTTCCAGTTATGGAGTAATGGGCTGTGGTGATTTCAGCATTATTCAGACAAACCACAGCAATGGTCTTTCCCGCACATAGTTATAAATCTCTTATCTGCTAATGGGTTGTAGATCCATAGATGGGTTACGGCTGTATTATGGAGATGTTATTGTATGATAATTACCACCATCTTTTATCTTCAATTGAACCGTATTAATAAATACCAAAGTAGAAGTAATTAATTCATCTTTTAAAATATTAAACAAATGTTATTATAACAAAAAATATTGAATATAATTTCGAAGATGTATAATTCTCTGTAATATATATATATAGCATACGACTTTGTGTTACTTTGAAAAATTACTCTTCTTTGTGTGTAATTTAAATTTATTTTAGTTATGACGGACCCACTTTTAGATAGCGAGTAACGTCTATGAAAATAAATAATACTGCTTAAAGCCTCGTTAACAATTTCAATTTTTTTCTGCAGAAAGTAAAACATTCCAAAATGTCTGAGACGATAGAAAAGGCGCTTGAAGATAAGACACACTTAAAAGGGACCGATCCTAGTTTAGTTGAAACTTGTTACCCACCCATCATCCAAAGTGGTGGTGCATATAATCTCAAATTTAGTGTTGTAAGGTCAGTTTTTCCCACTGTTCTTGCTGTAAAATCACTTTGTTCTATATTTTCATGAAAAAAAATTGTTCAAGATAAAACTCCAGGAAAGTCAGCATTAATTATTTTGTGCTTTTTAGTAAAAATAACATTATCAGATTATTAATTTATATCTTTTTGACTTGAATGAACCCATATAATTATGTTGAACTAAGACATAACTAATCCATAAAGTTTTACCATGAAACTAGTTATTTGATTTTGAAATACCAACCATCTCCCATGACTCTGATATAGCAGGGCTGGATAAATTCATATTTTTGATCTTTTACCGGATTGTTTTTATTTATATGGACCATTTCCACCTGTAAAATACCCCGCATTAGTTTATTTCCTTTGTAAACCTAA
>CH003412.1:3638699-3655858 GCA_000149265.1 Ciona savignyi | reverse complement strand
GTTTTTACATTCATTTTAACTTTCAGTTATTTATGACATCCGTGCGTTTGTATAGTATGACTATTATCATCAATAATTTATTCATCCTTGCTCCTCCCAGGATGAGAGTGAAGAGGAAAGTGAGGAAGAGGAATCAGCGAATGTTCTTCTTGGAAGAGGAGCCAGGGGGACACTGGTTAAAGAGAAAACTCGAGTAAGAGGGACTATTTTTATACCGAATGAGATCTTTAAGTAAACATGTTATTTTATATATTATGTTTTATTGTTTCAATATAAATTAAAATTTAACCATTTTTTTATATTTTTAAAAATTTTAATTGGGCATATTTGTTTGTATCAAATTAACGTGAAAAGAAGTACTGTAACTAGGGCTGCGAATTAACGGTTAATTTAAAAAACGGTTAACTGATGTAAAAATGATCGGTTAACTGTTAACCGATTTTCTTTAAACTACCATCAAATCGGCACCGTTTTTGGCAAAAAACGTTCAGGCAGCCGTAAAGGGCAGCAAAAAAATAACGCGCGTGATTACCGGCATTATCGGGTCTTATTTATGCGTTACTTTATAGTTTTTAAACGTCACCTTAAGACACATAGTATAACTTTGATTGTAATGCGTAATATTGAGTTAAAAATCAAACAATCAGCGTCTGAATGGTTGCTTATATTACGTTGACAATCAAACAATCGACGTGTGAATGGTGCGTATATTACGTTGACAATCAAACAATCGACGTGTGAATGGTTGCTTATATTACGTTAATAATGAAACAATCAACGTGTGAATGGAGTTGTGTATATTTGAAGATTATTAAAATGCAATTACCCCCAATTAAATGTGGGCGGTAAAGTAACCTTTCAAAATATAAATGAACGTGTGTGTTATATAGGTTGCGATTTTAAGGATTTTGTGCCACAAATTCTTTTTTTTTACAGTAAACACATTAAAAGTAAAAATACCTTAATGAGTGAAAAAACCTGAGTTTTCATGTCATGAAAGCGTGCGTTTTACAAACCAACGAACAGATAAAGAGTTCAAAAAAAGAGTTGTTAAAAAACGGTTAAACGGTTAAAATTTGACGTGACGGTTAACCATAAAAACGGTTAACCGTGGTTAACCGTTAATTTTTCGCAGCCCTAACTGTAACCAAACAAAATGCATTGTGTGTGAACTTTTTTAGGTGCTCTGATGCTTTTAAATAATATAGCTTGTTTTTTCTCTCTTAAGAGTTTTGTAAATCAGTGAAAATTATGTTATAATACATGACATCTTGCATTGTATTAAATCTAACCAAATTAAATTTTGGAAGACTAAGCGAAAACACTAAAATAAACATATTTATTTATGATTGCTACAATACTGGTCCATTAGACTACGTCTTTAAGTTTCCATGATATTACATTCCTACATCCAATTTGTTTGACTCTAACGCCACTGTGATTTTCTTTACCTTGGATATATATGGAATTAAACGTAAAATCCCTTTTTAAACCAATCTCTTCCTTTTCTCTTTTCAGCAAGAAATAAGTTCCGAACAGAAGCGGCAAAACCACCAGAAGGAACTTCGAATAGATCTGAATAACCAAGCTAGAGAAAGAATGATGAATAACAGTACTTCTGTTGAATCCTCCAAGTGAGTGAAACGTTGGCTCCATCCAGAGTTTTTAAAACAAATACTAGATGGTGGAAATTTAAGATTATGGAAATTAGCACCAATATCAGCAAATCAAGGGAAATTATAAAAATGATTTTGAAACTTAAATATTTAAGTTTTGAAAAATTCTTCATTCATAGTATTACATAAAACTCTGTTTAGACAGGCTAAGACCAATTTATTTTTTTAGCTTAAAGTGCACAAGTCGATAATGGAATTCATTATAATCTTTTCCTTTGATAAACTGCAATTCATTGTAATAATTAAAATCCCCCCCTCTTAGTATGGTCCATGGTTCATTTAGGTAAAACATACATTCATTGTATAACCTTATTGCATAAACTTGTTATGCATCATTCAATCTTTTAACCTAATCTTCTGAAGTTTTTCTGTTAATGAACTTCAGAATGTTACCTAGTGTTCAAATTCCATCGTTGACCACTTATTTGCTACGCAGAACAAAGAAATCCAACGTTTCATACAAATCGCGGTCACTCCTTCCTGTCAAAGAGCCAGATATTTTCGATTTAAAAATCTTCATCGACAAGAAGTATGAGACGATAGTTCTGCCTTTGTTTGGCATCCCAACACCCTTCCATATTTCCACAATTAAAGTGAGTTTGACTTAAATATCAGTAAAAAATCATCAGAAAAATGGGGGTGCCTCTAATTACTACAGGATCACCTGAAATCCTAATTCTAACTCTAAAGCGTTCCAGCAATCCAAGCAACCCTGTAATAATTAGAGGTACCAAAAATGGATATTTTCATGTTCAAATGAATTAACGGTGACAAATTTTCGTTGGTCTAAAACGAGGTTTAAAACTCAAGCTGTATCTTTGTGACTAAATTTATTTAATAGTGATGTTTCATACAGTTTTTATCATATTACTACAAAAAGAGGTCTTGTAATCTACATGTGAACTTAAATGCTACCAGTGATCTTTTTAGTTAGTTTTTTGTATGTTTACCCCTGTGAATGGGGAAACCAAGGGGGTTAACACAAGGGCAATCGTCAGATCACCTCGCGCCCACCGTCAGGTTATCGGAGCTATTGCAATGTGTTGTATATGATAGACACATTCCTTTAAATTGGTAGAACCCATTAATTAGCTGGGCTTAGGCAATGTCTGTAAAATGCCTTGCCCAAGGACACAGCCGACTAGCTAGCGACTGGTTTCGCACCTACAACCTTTCGATTTAAAAGAGACGCACTTAACTGCCAGACTAACCAGCCGGACTAGAAAGTTAATTATACTTTGCAGCATCATATAAGATGGACCAAAGAAAGTATATTTAGTCATTATATACAGTAGTTTTTATTTCTTTTATTTTATCACAGAATATCAGCATGAGTACTGAAGGGGATTATTCTTACCTCAGGATTAACTTTTTCTGCCCTGGAAGGTTAGTGTTTAATCTTTCAATCTAAACAAAAACCAAATGCTGATGTTGGTCTATTTATTTTCTGATGTTTTCTGAAAGTATTATTTCTAAAACAGGTATTTTACCCAGGCTAATGTGTTGACGCACAGGTGCAAGTAAAAACTCTTGAAAATATTACTCTTGAAAATAAAAAAAATAACTAACGTTTATCTCTACCGTTTTCTACTCAACTGGCTTATAGGGGAATAAAAACAAATCCATATAATTGCGACCGTTTTTTGGCCCTGTATAAACCACCGAACTAAAAACTGCCAATTACTTAAATTGAAAATCAACTATAACCCAGCTAACATGCATATGATTTAATATGATGCACTTTGCATCCTTGGAAAAACAAATAGTTTATGACTTCATAATAACAACCTGACATTCGAATATTTCCACAGTACCATGGTGAAAGAAAACACAAAGTTTCCATCAGCGGATGATGCCATGTTTATTAAAGAACTGTATGTACTCACTGTTAATCCTTCGTATAATGTTAATGTTGTTTTTATACAATGACCAAAATGTGTTCAATTTTGTTTTTTTATAGTTATCACCAAATCTAGGCAAACTGGACACTAAAATTTTATCCTCATGTAAATATACATTACACACACACATAAAGTTGCCATGATATGAAATCCAATGAAACGTGCATTTGCAGAACATACCGAGCACTAGCGGTGCGCGTACCGGGCCGTGCGGAACCCCCAGCCGCCAATCTTCAATTAAGCTTCCGTCTCATCAAAGAACTTCAGAAGAAGTTTAAAACCAGGGAAGATGAGGAAAGAGAAAAGGAGGTGGACTTTTGTTCTATTGAGATGACTTACCAATTCTTTCTTCGTCAATATTAAATTAGTTATTTTTCATTAAAATTTATAACCGAACTACAACCACCTAACTCTCTGTACAGAAACCCATGACTTAGTTGCATTTGCATAGTAGTACTCACAAAAGGTTTCGGCAAATGACATATTATATTTATATTTTAGTATTTTTGTTATTTGTATTGTAATATTCAAACTGACATAATGTATTTATATAAAAAACTTTTAATAATTGAATAATTAATGAAATAATACAAATTAATTGCAACAAAATTATTCCATACGCAGGGAATTGTGAAGCAAGATAAACTGGTGATCAACCCCAACAAAGCAAATCCGAAATTAAAAGATCTTTATATTCGCCCAAACATTGCCCACAAGCGTATGCAAGGCCATTTGGAAGCTCATACTAATGGTTGGTACTGAACTGTTGGTGTGTTGTTTAGTATGTTAACATTGCTTAAAAATATTTCAAAACATTACTAATTGACACGTAACACAGTTTCTACGGCAATTAAAGAATTTTAACCAAATCTTAAGTTAAAGTTTTATCTAAGTTGAATTTTATTAAGTTTGTTTCATTTATAAATTCATTTTAAAAATTCCTTACCATGTATAAAGACCATGTTGTCTATCAGTGTTTCTGCAATATTATTATCCAAAAACTAAATTGAAAAATTAGCTCTTTTTTTCTTGAAAGAAATCTAAAAAAATCTCACTATTCGTAATGCCTACTTACATATATAACAAATCATGGTATATGCAGGTTTCCGTTACACGTCGGTCCGTGGTGACAAAGTAGACATCTTATATAACAACATCCGCCACGCCATATTCCAACCCTGCGATCACGAGATGATCATCGTTCTACATTTCCATCTTAAGGTGAAAAATCTTATGTTTTTGATCACCTTTATCCAATTAAATTATATACTATTGTAGAATTGACACATATTAAAGGGTTTGTATAGAGCTATAAGCAGTAGGAATTTTATTAAAATTAAGTAATTTAGGCTCAATGAACCTGTATTAAAATCAGCAGAAATTGCTGTTTATTGAAGTTGATATAACTCAACATCAATAAACTGCTGAATATACTAATTTAGGCCAGATATCATATTTAAGAAACTTCCCAAAATATTTCATAAATAAGTTACACATAAATGCAAAAAACATAAGGAACCATCAATAAAGTTTGTTGCATATATCTTAAAATTAAAGTGTTCGAATTATTATTAGCAATAATTTAAAGAGCCAAATGTAGTGAATCCAGTGTTTGTTTAGAACGCCATGATGTTTGGAAAGAAGCGGCAGATCGATGTTCAATTCTACACGGAAGTTGGAGAAATGACAACTGATTTGGGCAAACTGCAGCACATGAGAGACAGAGATGACTTGTATGCTGAACAGGTGCTTTTCACAATCCTATCGTATCATCAAGTTTAGAGGGAAATTACACTAATTTAAACATAATTTGGGAATACTGTTGGGTTTGTTAAAACGATGATTCACTTTAAGCTTACAGACTCTGTAAAGTTGGTTTGTTTCCATAGATGTTCAGGTAAAAGTAATCCTATCTGTAGGTTTCTTAAATAATGCAAAATCTGTAGGAAATTTATTCCATGCGCCAATTTTCTTTTAAAAATTATAACAGACAGTTTTACAAGGTTATTTTTATCATTTTTCAATGCCTATTTCCATTAAAACACCGAACACCTCCTGCAGGCTGAGCGGGAGTTGCGCCACAAACTGAACACGGTGTTCAAGAATTTTGTGGACAAAGTTGAAGCGATATCGCGTGGCGAACTTGAATTTGACTCTCCGTTCCGTGAGCTCTCCTTTTTCGGTGTCCCTGTCCGTAGCACTTGTCTCCTGCAGCCCACCAGCGCAGCTCTTATTAATATAGTGGAGTGGGTAAGTAATGTGGCTGTGTTTCATAGTTAGGTTTGGGTATTTAAAATAGACTTGAGCACAAAGGGAAATCACCAAAATTACCTCTCTGCCTATCTTGACAGTGGATTAAAAATGCTAATCACTAGTAAATTTTCCAAGCCTTAAAATCTCCAACTCTTGATAAAAATTTTCATTGTGACGTGGTTCTTGGGATAAATTTCATCATGCATTCCATGGCAATATGGCACTATCCACTATGCATTCCATGGTATATATGTCACTATCCACTAGATGCATTCCATGGCATATATGCCACTATCCACTATGCATTCCATGGTTCTGTCATAAGAGTTCAGGTTGTTCTAAGGCATGATGGTATAGGATAGAGAGGTACATTGTGTAGGCCTATAAGGTGTAATAATGGAACTGTATTTAACGTTTATTAAAAATTGTGACAACAAAATTTTCCCAAGTGCTTACTGCATGCATGCGACTTTTATTGTTTTAACTAAGAGATTCCAATTTCCCCATTCGAGGAAAAGTGATAATCATATTATAATGCTGTGATAAGCTTTGCGATGGATTTCAAAAAGTTTTTAAAAAATTGATTTATTTGCCATTTTATATATTTTGTCCAGCCCTCCTTCATCGCTACTTTGGAAGCGATTGAACTGGTTCATTTTGAGCGAGTCCAGTTCCATTTGAAGAGTTGTGATATGGTCATTGTGTTCAAGGATTATAAGAAGAAAGTTGAGACTATAAATTCCATTCCCATGAATTCTCTCGAAGCTATCAAGGAATGGCTCAAGTGGGTGGAAAATATGTGGAGATGTGGAATATTGAAACTGTTCATTGTTTTGTGTGTAGTCACAGTGCATTGATAACTGTTCATTTTTATATATCCGACCGGTTAGTCTGGCGGTTTAGTGTAAAGCTTTTCAGCTGAAAGGTTGCAAGGTCTGAACTGGTCGCTGGCTAGTCGGTTGTGTCCTTGAGCAAGGCACTTAACGGAAATTGCCTGAACCCAGCGAATAAATGGGTTTTACCAATTTGAAGAAACGTGTGATTCATACACAGCACACTGCAATAGCTCCGGTAACCCGACGGTGGGCGCGTGGTAATCTGACAATTGCCCGTGTGTGTTAACCCACTTGGTTTTGCCTTTCACAGGGATCCTATATTGATTTTTTAAATTATTGCTCAGCATAAAGTTTGTTCTCAACATACAAATTCTTATTACTATGCCACCCGATGGGACTGAAGTAAAGTGGCAGAGTAATGAGGGTTTGTAAAATGGTTACAGTAAACTTTACTGTACTGTAAAGGTGGTATAGTAGTGAGAATTTCTAAACAGCTCTCAAGTCTCATAACATTTTTGCTCCTGGACATATCATCAATTCTTTTTGAATGAGACAGTTAAAAAAAACATTTAATTTAAACAATGTTGAATCCACACAGCTCATGTGACATCCATTACACGGAGGGCGTCCAATCACTGAACTGGACGAAAATATTGAAAACGATCGTTGATGATCCGGAAGCGTTCTTCGAGCAGGGTGGTTGGAGTTTTCTGGAGCCGCAGAGTGACGTAAGTGATCGATATCTTTGGTCTGTTGGTATTTTTTGTACAACAGGAATGCCCTATATTATACTTATTAAATTATACTTAGCCACTGCCCTATATTATACTTAGAAAGAAAGGAGGTTTTGCTCCTTTGGTTAGGCCTAATAATGGTGATGCCATCTGTTAAGAGCTGATTATACTGCATCTATTTTACTTTAAATTATTTAGAAGCTTTTTCATTTAATCTTGTGAAAGAATATTAGGAAACTAGGATAAGGATCAATTTACAGTTACTGCAATATTTTAAATAATTCTTCAACGGTGTTGATGAAATCGCTTCTGTACAGAACTTTATTTATGCAAACAACAAAAAATCAGTAGCCAATTTTCTGAATTGTTTAAGTATCATGATAGTATTTTAACGATACTGGCAGACAACTGCATCCCGATTCCGACTGATGGCAATAACATGCATTCTTGGTTTCAGTGTCACCTCGTCTAATAGGATAGGATATTCATGTTAAATAGGAAAAGGCAATCATCAAATTACCTCGCGCCCACATAAATGTTTTGTAAATGCACAAATCACTGGATATTTTGTAAATGCATAAACAAAAGACAGACTCGCAAAACAGTTTGACTGATCATGATCACCCAGAACTCCATGTTGTAATCCATCTTCGTTTCACATCCCTTCAGAACGAAAATGAAGACTCCGATGAGAGCGAGAGCAGTTTCAATCCCGAGTCCTCCGACGATGGGTCGGAAGATGAAGGAACAGACGACAGTGATGAGGATTACTCGGATGATGACGAGGGTGAAAGTGGCGAGTACGAGGGATCGCTTGGCAGCGATGAGGAGAGTGGGAAGGATTGGGATGAACTGGAGGAGGAGGCGAGAAGAGGTGAGGATTTGAGAATACATTTGTTTTGTTTCCATTGTTTGTTATTGTTTAATCTCTTGTTTGTTTGTTTGGATTTAGTCAAGCAATTCTGATTTGTGTTTTTTTATTTGAAACCGCGATATGCAGATAGGATAGGATAGTATATTCATGTCTATCCTAGTGAATGGAAAAACTAAGGGGGTAAACACACGGGCAATTGTCAGATTACCACGCGCCCACCGTCGGGTTACCGGAGCTATTGCAGTGTGTTGTGTATGATGAACATGTTCCTTCAATTTGGTAGAACCCATTAATCCGTTGGGTTCAGGCAATGTCCGTAAAGTGCCTTGCCCAAGGACGCAATCTAGCTAGCAACCATCTACAACCCTTCGCCTGAAAGGCGTCGCACTAAACCGCCAGACTAAGCAGTCGGACGTGTATTATCGTTGCAGCCCTAGTTATGATGTGATTTTTTAAACAGCTGATGAGAATAAAAACGAAGAAGAACCGGTACCAACTCCTAGAAAAAGAAAAAGGGATCATAGTGGAAGTAGAAAATCTCACAAGCGCCGCCGTTGAACCCCCAGATAATTGTCATTTTGCACTCGGCACTCTATGGGCAGGTTCTATGCCGCCCACTGTAAATTTGTGCCAGACAAGTTTATTACTGATCAAGTCTTGATGTAGAACGCTACTAGTTTGTTGTTTTCCGACATCAGTTTTATGGATGTTCCAAATCCAGACCAATTTTTAAACAACCACTGCCATAAAATTGTAAAATATGTACCTTATGGTAATTAAAAAATATGAATAACATACCATACATCAAGAACATTTGTAGAAAATGAAACTTTGATTGACCCTTATCACGCCATGTTTTTTTATGCCGCCTTTGAAATAAAAACCTAAGTTCATCACAAACGTTGGAGTTGACCATGCATATCCAGAATAAAGATGCTTAGTTTTTATTCAACAATTTTAGAACCAGGTTATAAATGTTAGCATTTAGTTCTTTGTATGCCAACGCATGTTTATAGCACCAAGCAATGTCGGCTACGGTAGTAATATACCAGTTTTACCAACCGCCGGTATAGTTTTTCGCAGAATCAGCATCATTACTATGTAACTGATCTATTTCCAATCTTATTAGATGCTTCAGGCGATAGAAAATGTACACCATATGTCAGATAGGACTACGTATGGTTATAAACGTTGATTTAATTGGGCTTATTTTTCTAATTATAATTATTTTATAAAGCGGCAATTTTGTTGTCGCGGTCTAAATATATACATAAGATTGTGCTCTGACTAATTGTCGCTGATTACTGATTTCCCGTTAAGGACACGTCGAGTTTACTGGAATCCACGTTAATGTGTACAAAAGAAACATTGAGTTAAAACATATGCATGATGGAGAGCGTTTATTTAATAACACATGAACACCTGCGGCCTCGCATGGACTGAAGATTATCCGACTCCTTCAAACAGTTTACATAAGTGTTTTATGACTCTGCATTATTCGAGCGTTTCTCAAGTCTGTTATCCAATCAGACAGTAACACACGACTGTGACGTAATAAGAGTTTCGTGTGACTCAGCGATTTGGGCGCCACGTCGTGGGGACGTTACACGCTTGAGTTGGTGATCAACGGTGTGTTTCCCTCTTTAGTTTACGAAACTCTGAGACAGTCCGTTCCAGATTTAAGTCGAAGTAGTTTTCGTTACTTGCCTATTCCAGTCTCGGTGGACCCACAGTTTGTTTCAATATGAATAGTTTAATCAAGTTAGTTCTGTTTTCCTTTTTGGTGGGGTTTGTTTGCGCAGATGACCGAGATGCCATACCAGAAGTACAGGAAGAAGAAAATGTATTGATCTTGACAAACGATAATTTCGATGCAGTTGTCACTGAAAACCAACACGTTCTTGTTGAATTTTGTAAGTAGTTTTTCCATATTTAATAATCCTGAGGTTAACGCCCCAACAGTCTAACACTAACCTAATATCAAAATCTTTATTTAAGTGTGCAGTATCTCTTAAAATTGTTCCCGATTGGAGGATAGAATTGGTTTGTCTGTAATTCCAATACTTGCCAACGTTTTTGCTTACTCAGAACTTGCAGTGCCTTTAGGTTGCAATATTAGGTATTTAACATTTGGTGACTGGTAAACTACAAGACATTTTGTTACTACATATATTAATGGTACTCAGTTCCATACTTTTTTACAGTCCGACTGGTTAGCCTGGTGGTTTAGAGCGACACCTTCCAACTGAAAGTGGTTTAGGTTGGAGGTTTAAAACTGGTTGCTAGCTATTCGGTTGTGTCCTTGGGCAAGGCACTTAACAGATATTGCCTGAACCAAGCGGATTAATGGCTTCTAGCAAATTAAAGGAATGTTTGTATCATACACAACACATTGCAATAGCTCCGATAACACAACGCTGGGCGCTAAGGTGATCTGGCTATTGCCGGTGTGTTAACCCCCCTTGTTTTCCCATTCACAGGGTTAAACATAAATATCCTATTATTACCTATATTAACTTGGGTAGCATTGCCAGCACTACCGGAAACTATATTTAAGAAAGTCTGATTAGGTTTTGGTGTAAATTATATATTTTTTAATGGTGATGGTTTTATTTATGGTAAAGATGCTCCATGGTGTGGCCATTGCAAGGCTCTGGCACCAGAATATGCCAAAGCAGCCACATCTCTGAAGGAAGAGGGTTCTGCTGTTAAGCTTGCCAAGGTGGATGCCACCGTACAGTCTGAACTTGGTTCCAGATTTAAGGTACAAGGGTACCCCACGCTGAAATTCTTCAAGGGTGGAAAAGCATTGGAATACGGAGGTGATTTCTGCTATTATTAGAGTTTAATTGCTTTACATTTTATCAGATGCCCCGTGGTGCGTTCACTGCGTTGAACTGGAAAAAGAATGGAAAAAAGTCGCCGCGCAGCTTAAAAATGACCGCCCTGATATTAGGCTAGCTAAGATAGACGGCTCTATCCATGCTGCTATGACAGAGCGCATGCATATCACTGGTTACCCTGGAATCATATTTTGCAAAAATCACGGCAGTCACACCATTCATTATACGGGCAAGCGAGCGTGTCTAGAGAACGCATGCGCAGTAGCTACACGGGGTTGATTTATTACAAGGCTATTTTGCATGAACAAAAATGTAGTTCGTGAAAAAATGGTTTAAATATTGTAGTTTTGGTGGTACCGGTAGATACAAATTAAGTTTTTGGTTTAGTGGGATTTTATATGTGAAGCCTCTACTACATTCAAACTATCTAATGAAATTGCAGGAGGCAGACAAGCCGCTGACATCGTCAGTTGGTTAAAAAAGAAGACTGGCCCACCAACAGTTCCTCTTACCACCGCTGATGAAGCACAGAAATTCAAGGATGATAATGAAGTTCTAGTTGTTGGATTCTTCCCAGTGAGTAAAGCTTAGTTTATCCAAATTTTGTTTTTTATTTTAAATGTTTAAAATTGATTCAAACATCGGTTATTTAAATTTAAATTGTGGTGGTGTTTTAATAGTAAATTTTCCTGGGCCATCGGTTTGATTGTGTTGTTTAAATTATCTATATTCACTAAATTAGAGAATTTATAGCTCTATTGGTATTCCATTTAACTTATTTTGTTGACCTTTTTTTTGTACTCTTTCATCACACTCTTCAAATGCTTTGTTTTTCCATTATTTTAAAGAGGTTTTGTTCCCCAGGATGAGAAAAGTGATCATATGGTCAACTATGTCAAAGTTGCAGATGCAATTGATGATGTGGTGTTCGGTGTCATTCACTCCGCTGATGTTGCTGCAGCCTCAGATATCGCTGAAAACACCGTCGCTGTATTCAAAAAGGTGTGTTCTAATTGCCAAGGCCGATTAGAACATTTTTGTATGTACATTGAAAGATGCATTAGTCCCTGATTTACATACACATATGAATAGAAATATAAAACGTTTCTCTTCATTCAAAGGAAACAAAGGAAAATGTATAAAACCGCACACTTATCCTTTGATTAAAGCATAGTACAGTATATATTAAGGATTTTCAGTAATTAAAAGGGAAGTATTCATTTTAATGGTGGTCCAATAAATTAGACCATATATCAGAACATACTGCTCAATGCTTCAATGAGTATGAATGGTTGTTAATATGCCTAAATATGTAAAAACACGAGTTGCTGACACTGTTATAATCACAATGGTAGAAAACTAAAAATTCTCACAAGCATTTAAATTACTCGACTTACCGCATTTTCCTGTTAAACTAAAAGGTAGAGGACAAGATAATAAAGAGTGCGAGTACCCACATAGCCAAAATGAAATCCGCATGGGTTTATAACGAGATTGCCCCCCTTGTTCAAGAAATGAGTGAAGAGGTACCCATGCACACTCTAGTGGCAAGCATGGGTTCCAGTTAGTGGTGGTCCTAGTAAAAAGTGTGGGATTAGATATTTTGTGATAACATATACTTGTTTAAATTACACATTCTCTGAGAACATAACATAAAAAATATTATTAAGTTGGTTCTTGGAATGTGTTATTTAATCATTATTTTTTGCATGGTTTTCGGTAACGGGTATTTTTGGATGTAATATTAGCCATAATATTTCTATGGTGGTAGTTTGACGAGGGTCGTGCCGATTATGATGGTTCAATGGAAGACGAGGAGGCTTTGACAAAGTTTGTGAAAGAAAACCAACTTAGATTGGTGACTGAATTCACCTCTGAGGTATTTGGGTCGGAATCGACATAACTGTTTTTGATATAGAATTTTTATCTGCACGTTAGTTGGCAAAGTAGTGAAGTAGTTTGAATTTGTTATTAGTTTGTGTATTTCAACAATGTTAGTATTAAGAAGACGCAATAACTAAATTCTGTTATTTTATAAGAATTTTTGATTTAATTTTAAACTATTTTTAAGAAGTTTTGTTGCCCAGGTTGAGAAACTTTTAATTTTAAACTCCAATAAAATAGACTCGTATTACTTCCAAAACTCTAGACGGCTCCCAAAATCTTTGGTGGAGACATTCAGGTCCACAACCTGTTGTTCATCTCCAAATTGAACATCGAGTCCGATGGACATCTGGACGCTTTTACTGAAGCTGCCAAAAGTTTCAAAGGAAAGGTGGGTATTTTATAACTTGTTAATTAGGAAATTCACCTTTTTTTAAGTATGTAATTCTTTTAAATTAGTTTTTTTGTTTTAATCAAACAAAGATTTGCATATTTATTACACACATGTTCACACAGGTACTATTCATTTACATTGACACTGACCAAGAAGACAACAAGAGAGTCATGGAATTCTTCGGACTTGCTGAATCAGACATTCCAAGCTACAGAATCATCAAGATGTCCGAGAACATGGCCAAATTCAAGCCTGACTCCCCTGAACTTACAACTGAAGCAATTTCAGCTTTCACAAGCAAAGTGGTCGATGGAAAAGTTGATGTAAGTTTTAGGAGCATGATGGCCATTGGTCCTTTAACTGCTTATGCACAAGACAGTACTAACATGGCCAGATACTATTTTATATTGTAGAAATAACCACTATTTACCATCAATCATTGTGTTTAAAAGTTATAGTAATCAATTTGAAACCTAACATGTGATTAACATCTTGCAAGTAACTTGTGTGTATATACTTTAGTTTAACCATCTTTATCCTCCATATAGCGTCACCTAATGAGTGCTGAGCTTCCAGAGGATTGGAACAAGAACCCAGTCACCGTCCTTGTTGGTTCCAACTTCCAAGATGTTGCTTATGACAAGAAGAAGAAGGTTTTCGTGGAATTCTGTAAGTTACTTGTTAAAAAATGAAACTCCCCATCAGACCTTATATGACAAAGTACTTAAAGTACTAGCAAACCCTTAACTTTAAAATTTCTTGTAACTTTCCAACACAATAAGGCTGTGTCTTGGTTTTACATGCATCAATATACTGCACAGATGCCCCTTGGTGTAAGTACTCCCGTGAAATGGACCCGATCGTGGAATCTCTTGGCAAAAAATACAAGTCTAAACCGTCGGTTATTATTGCGAAGTTGGATGCCACCACTAACGACATACCTTATATCCCGATACTAAGTTATCCAAGATTTCTACTGTTTGACAGCACCACAGGCAGGGTCAGTTTTAGTGCGGTTTTATATGTTTTCATATAAAATTATGCAACTTCATAGAATGATAGTTTTATCAAATCGATAGACGAAAGTTCGCGAAAGTTTTTTTATACGTTATGTATAAAACTCTTGAAAAATTAGGTCAGTTCTTCCACTAGTTCAGACTTAGACATTAGATATGTGTTCAAAAACACAATTCAATACTTCATGCATTTTGTTTTTAACACCTAGCCAACAATCCTACTCTCACCCATCTTTCATGTAGTTTGTAGCTCACCAGCTTGCGGTAGTAACCCGGTTGCATTAAAACGCAGATGCCCCGTGGTGCGGACACTGCAAGTCTCTTGCACCAATCTGGGAAAAACTTGGCGAGAAATACACCGACGCCGATGATGTTGTAGTTGCCAAGATGGACTCCACTGCAAACGAGCTGTCTTTGTTCGAAATCAGTGGATTCCCGACCCTCAAATTCTTCCCAGCTGTCGGTGATGATGAAGAAGTAAGCGACTCTTGCGCCATGTTTTAATGCAACTGCGATTAGATTAGCTTCTGCTTTAGTTGAAAACCTTTTAAAGACACTATTTTACTGTAGAAAAATTTTTTTTAGTCTTACGTAAGAGCTGTGCGTAATTCCAAAATTACAAACTAACAGTTTAGTTTAGACTTTTTTTAAGTTTCTGAAGTTAAGTTTTAAAGTTTTATTCTCTTTGCATTCAAAAACACGATAATTTTTGGTTGTTTGTTTAAAAAACGATGACATCGTAAAAAGTATGAAATTGCGGAATTACGTATCTAAACTGGCGTAATTCCATAATACAACTTCAATTACGCCCAGCTCTAGTCCTACTAGGGGATTTAAGAATGTAAATCGCATGTAAAACCTCCACTCAAATTTGAGTTATTTTGGAAATATTTTTTGCAGCAACGAGTGATTGATTACGATGGTGATCGCACGGTTGATGCGATGGCTGCGTTCATCGATTCAAACGGGGAGAAAGTAAGTGAATCGGAGGGTGATGGCGAGCTTGAGGAGGTGGATGAGGTGTGTAGTTGGTTCAGGGGTTTGAAAACTTTTTTTAGTAATTTTATATGTTAACGTTTTTACTTTTTTTGTGCATGTATTCATTTTTGATTTATTCATGTGTAAAGACATTCTTTCTAGATATTTTTAACCAAATATTTTTTATGCCAAGTGACAATTTGATTTATTATCTGCCGAAAAAGTTACTATTAGGTTAAGCGGAAGAGTGGCTACCGTGATATTTACATCGGTAAAATGTTTGCATTTTGCATGGTTTTCAGGTGATTTTGGTAAAGGTAGCAGGTTTTCGGGTTATTGACGGTGATGGTTTGAATGTTTAGTATTTAGTTGGCAGTTTTGATCAGCAGTTCTAGTATTAGTTGTTGTTGAAGTTGCATTAGCAAGAATGAGGACAGTGCATGGATTTGTACTAGTTGGAATCTTAGTGAAAGGTTACGGTTTTAAAATAAATTCTCTTTTATCTACTGTTCATTTTAATAGGGAAACGTTGCTACAAGTCCATTGCCACCGAAAGAGGTACAGATAATTTAATATATAAGTCCGTTTATCTTTGCTGAAAATCGCATTTGTTTCTAGACAGAGCCGCCTAAAGATTTCGATCCGGAACAGGTCCATGTAAGTTGTAGTGGAGATTTTTGGTTGGGCAGTTTGCAACTTAAATACTTTTGTAAATAAAGGCGAATATGGAAAAGGAGCTAGAGACAGTCATTCCAAAGGAAGACCCTAAAGAGATGTTAAACCGAGTAGAGAAACCAGTAGTTCCCGAAGCAAAACCCGGCGAAAAAAAAGTTGCCGAGCCCGAACCGAAAGGACAAGCAAAATCTGAACTTTAAAACTAAGTTGAATTGGAGCAATACAAGACTGTAGTGTTTGGGTTTGAATGAGACTGTAGATCTTTATGCAAAAACTTTCGTTTCGTTTGATAACTAGTGCAAATAAAATTTATGGATGGTCAAATTTGCGTTTTAATGAACATGTGGAAAATTACGACCGATATTGTATTTAAACTGGACGGCGTTTGCTCTGTAAGTTGCTATTTCTTTTTTTGGTGGTTTATTCTTAAATCTTCAATATCATTTTTTGGTGATTTATTCCAAAATCATCTGGTTTAGGTCTTTCACATATTGAATTCCTATAAACTTAATATTTTGATCACAGGGTGACTTGGACGAAGAGATGGACGACAGCCTTCCCGAGGAGGTGGATTCTGAAGTTGGAGGAAAAGACGAATTGTAATCTCGAAACCACAAAAAAATTTTAAACCAAAATTCGCTGGATAAACATCGTACCAATGCGGCTTAAAAATGAAAACTTAACTTTTGTTGCCTTTTTTCTACTTTTTTTTAGTGTTGATTTGGTCTTGCTGCTGCTGCGGATTACTAGACCTATTCGGCAGTTATTTAATCGTGAAAGATACATAATTCTTTAATTTTGTCCCTATTCCATCAAATTTGAACTAGATCCCGTGTGTGGGTGTGGGAGCTATACGTGTGCCATACAGCAAGCTACGTTGTTAAATATTTCTTCTTCGTATTTAAATGTATAATGCAGTCATTTGTGGGTCCTTTTACCGAAGCCGGGGTGGGTTCAAATAAAAGTTTCAGAAGTGAATCTGTGTGGTTTGGTTTGTTATAGATTTTTAGGTTTATTTACTACTATTTTTGTGAAACCTTCAAACTTTAATTTCAATTTAGTTCAGTGAAGTCTTAGGAATGTAGTAATTAAATT
>CH003412.1:3609253-3638599 GCA_000149265.1 Ciona savignyi | reverse complement strand
CCCACGCCTCCATTGGAAGACCAGAATACTTAACACCTCATGTCGACAGAGAACCTCGGTTCTCCGAATGGAGGTGGGTTTAAATCCCATTTCTGACCTCGTGTAGTGTTCAACACGCGTTAGGTAATATGACTTTTATTATATGTGTGCGATGAGAGAGATGCCTCTGGCTTATATAGCCGGCATAACATAGAGGTCTTAAATATTACTACAGGGAAGTAATGCTTTCAATATCACATAGACTACAACTTTAAGGTTTTTAGTAAAGAGACGATTGGAACTGCTGGTAAATTTTGATTTCAATGGTGATGATGAGCAGTCCAATAAATTTTTAACTGTTGAATGCACACACGTACACAACCTTGATTAAAAATGTTTTTTAATAGTAGATAGAATATTGGCAACAATATTGTTTTATGGACTGGTTTTGTTAAGAACCCTCCCTATTGAGGAACAAGGAATCGCATTACTTTCTGTTCTAATTCATTAAATACAAACAACTTCTGGATGATTGCTTGTATAACACCAAGTACGACAATAAATTAAAATATGCTACATAACATTTTGTATCGGAATAAGGCTTCATATGCTTCAATGTGTTCAGCTCAGTCAGTCTTCTTTTTCATGCTTCTCTTCATAACTTACTCCAAACTCATTTGCCCTCTTTTTATCAACTGGATACAACCTTAAAATAACAATATTGTTTTTAAGGCCACACACTAAATGAATGGAAACTGATTTTACACCATTCAATATGGTAGTGACAACTGTAGCTTTTACATAACAGAAGTTAGTATATCTGCTGTAAACTCGACTCTCCCAGCAGTATTGGATGTGTAAAATGTCGGACCTTGGATACTGTCAATGATCAACTGTCAGAATACTGCGCCAACTGGTTAGTTAGCTCATATGTTACCATGTTAGACCGAACGATTGTGGGTTCGAAACTAGTCACTTCCAAGTTAGTTTTAAATACTATACCAAAGTTTTCAACATATAAATCAATAAGGTTAGCATTTTACTTACCATAACTGGTAGAGGTAACAGAAGAACACAATGTCATCTCGAAAGCAAGCTAGTCTGTGGCTGGTTGGCATGTGAACAATGAATGCAAAAACATCATCAATAAAAGTATTGAATGCCTGAAAATAATCATGTTGGGATTAATTTAAAAATACTAGACAAATAATTAATATTTTTCATGTTTTAACTTGGTGTTTATTTTGAAAGGATGTATAAAGCAAAATAACAAAATTCTCTTAATTAAATTTTAATCTAAGTAATGAAAATGATTTGCTGATGGTCCTTTCTATTTTAACCATATATTGTTCTTTCAATTATTTGGTTTTAAAGGAGCAAAAACAAACTAAACACCCAATAAGTTTCTTAAATAGTAGTGGAAATCAATATAATTTAAAATCTGTTGTACTTACCTTGTACATAAAAGCTCTCCATGGTAAATGAGCAACTGATTTCAATTTGTAATTGATAAACAACTGTGGCAGCATAAAGAGGAATCCAAACCCATACACAGCTGTGAATGTAGGAAGTTAGTTTGCATGCCTGAAATATATTGTGATGAAATATATTTGTTTACCGACTATTGACTTAACAACAAGCTTTTCTGTTTATAACACTAGGGGCATTATTACATGAGAAATTATAAGATGGCAATAAATAGAGTTTTTACTCGCGTAACAGTCAGATTACCCTCACCGTCGAATTAAGCTGTTGCAGTGTTTTGTATGATAAATGCTTCAGATTTTGCACAATCCACTGGATTTCAGCAATAAGTGCCTTGCTCATTGACACTACTAACTAGCTAACATTCAGTTTTAATCCTACAACCCTTTGGCTAAAATGCGATACACTAACCCATCATGGCAAATTGAGTGAGTGTGGCTCTAAAGCAATGTCGGTGTGTCTGCTCTTTTACTTCTTATGATTTAATCAAAAAAATACACCCACAGTGGAGATCATTTATGAGTAAAGTTGTACAGATGGGCAGTGTCAAAGAGTAGCTATTACTGATCATTGCATACACTTTGTCTTGTTTACTTAGGGAGGTACTTGTACATATTGTTAAGCAACACTTACTAAATACCAAAAACTGCATCCCATAATTCGATAAATGAATTTTGTCTTAAAAATTGAAATAAAAAAAACTTACCGTTAACAAGACTTTGTATGACCCATGAGTACCAGCTGCAAAAGTTTTTTTTTTAAATAATAGTACTTTCAACATTCCTTTTTTTAAATATTAATTATACAAACAAATGTTTTTTTCAGTGGAAACCCCTCAATTAGTAACAGAGTCATCAGTCTGTAGGCAACCAAAAAGTGGGAGATTAAAGCCAGCCACTGGACTGACGGTTGTGTCCTTTAGACATTTGCAGAACCCAATGGATTAAAAGGTTTTTTGTAAAATTGAAGGAACTCTCAATTATAACACACTGCAATAGCTCCAATAACCTAGCAGTGGGGGCAAGATTGTCTGACACAATAGTGTAACAATACTCCGTACACCATTTAAGAGGAAACAAATACTAAAGAATAGGTTGTGCAGCCGAATGGTTAAAGCAACCGATATATATACCGACTCTATATAAAAACGGTCCTAGTCACGGTTCAAAACTTGGCTCGGTAATGAAATAAAAATGCTAAAGACTCCTGAAATAGCTGCACCAAACCAAGACAATTAGGTTCCAATGTTATAACTTGTTGTCTTTCCATCTCCTTAGAAAACAAAACAAAATAAAGTTTTTCTAAGCCTACCTTTTATGTGGAACATAGAACAAAGAATATCCAGCAGCTCCTAGACACAATGGGTACATTATGTACGACAGATACTTCAGTGCCTGGTAATAGAATGGGATATTTGGTTTAAAGTTAAGGGTTATAATATAAATATTTCTATGTTAAATTTGATGGGTTTTGATTGTGTGAGCATTAATTAATGGTTCGGGTATTTTAATTCTTATAAAACAATCAATTTAATTGAAAATGTAATTCACATAAAATTAACCAAAACTCATAAAAATGTATAGGCAATTTTTTCAATTTGGTTTAAAATGTACCAAGATGTTGTAATTGGCTGCATGTACTATTCCTTAACCTCAAGTCACCAGTAGGCAATAGGCCACAGAGCTAAAACAATGCATAGTTTTTAAAAGGGAATTCACTTAATGGGTTTTATATGTTAAAAGTGTTTGACGATTTACAGTTAAAAATCAAGCTAAATTAATGTTAATTTAAAATATAGCTTGAAATTTATAACTGAAAACGTGCCTGATATCGCTGCTGTGTTCGAAAAATATGCAGATGGGAGTTGGAAATGCGTCAAAACTGTAATTTTCCGCTCAATCTTTGACGAATGAAACTTTCTTACTTGTTGATCAAAATTCTCCGTGTTTCTTTCCTTCTCTGAACTGGAGCCGAAATTGACTGAGAATCTCCACCCGATACGAGTTACTTTGACCTTGAGCGCCTTGCTGAGCTTCCATATTTCGATGATTGATCCAATTCCTGCTGGGACGAGGATTAGAAGACTTGTTCCTTGATCCAGTAGGAAGAGAAAGATGATGATAGTGCTCACACATCTGGAAAGATAATTTTTAAATTTTTAAAGTTAAGAAGGTTTTGTTTTAATGTGAAAAATTAATTGTCCTTAAAACACCGGTACCTCTAAATACTACAGGTTCGCTTGGATCACTTACTCTACTTTGTAATTACAAACGCCTTGGAGAAAACTTCTTTTACTTATTAAAATAAAGATTATGATATTAATGTTAGGGTTGGGGTTAAAGTTAGTTCTGGGGTTGATATTAGTGTTTGGGACAGGGTTAGAATTACTTTCCATAGCAATCTAAGCAATCCAAGCGATCCTGTAGTATTTAGAGGCACCCTTAAAACACAACCACTCCCAGTAGCCACCATACAATTATATCACAAACAATCCAACCTGTAAACCACAGTGTGGAAAGATAATCCTTCCATTGAGTCTCTTTTTTTCCAATAGCTTATATCGTTTTTAAATGCCAAGAAATCAAACAACATCTGTAATGGAATCGTAACATTAAAAAAAATTGTTGCTGCTTTAATCAAATATTAAAAATTGAAAAAAATAATGGAATGTGTTATTCTGCATTTTGTTTTGTTTAACAGAATAATAAGACTAATTTAGAGAGATATCATTTTTAATCTTTACATTAAAGATAAAAAAATTTAGCTCTGTAATGCGCTTTAACATTACAGTTTAATGGTCTTAAATGCTCAAGATTTTATGAATGTGTGACTTTTACTTTTACCAATATTTATTGGTGTGTTTTAACGTCCTATGTTCTACTATATTTTTCTGTTTTTTTCCCACCAACCATTTATAAAACAAAGCAAACCAACCACTCACATGAAATAATGCGATCACAAATGTAAGTGCTAGGAAGTATAGGTTGGTCCCGGTGAATATTCCTTTCACTTCATCAATATCTTTGTCTGAGAAACCTGTTGCAGATAAAGGAAGCCTATATTTCCGGCCAGTTAGTCTGGCGGTTAAGTGCATCGCCTTTCAATCGAAAAGTTTCGGGTAGGAAACTGGACGCTAGCAAGTCGGTTGTGTCCTTGGGCAAGGCACTTTACGGACATTGCCTGAATCCAGCCGTTAATGGGTTCTACAAAATTGAAGGAACGTGTCTATCATATACAACACACTGCAATAGCTCCAGAAACTCTACGGTGGGCGCGAGGTGATCTGACAATTGCCCGTGTGTTAAAACATGAATATTCTATCCTATATGTGTAATGGTAATTGATTAGACTTAATGTTTATACCTTAAAATGAGAAACCGTGGATGTTATCATTTAAAGTAATCGTTCTTATTACTTTGCAACACCTATTGGAGCCATTGCAGTTTGTTGTATATGATTTAGATGCCCTTCATTATTGTAGAATTCTTAATCTAGTGGACTTAAGTGATATAAGCTAAGTGCATTACGCTAGGACAAAACCGCCTACCAATCTGGTAAAACATTGTGGCTTTAAGTTAACCAGCGGTAAAAAAATAACACTAACATTTCCAGTTCAACTAAAAAACATTAACAGTTCATTATTAGTTCAAAGAAAAAACATTAACAGTTCCAGTATTTAATGTTAAGAATGATGATTCAGAGAATTAATGAATTCTACAAGAGTGGCAGATTAAAGAAGAATAAATAAAACACTTTAATTTTAAAAGTGCCTTTCCCAATGCAGGAATTGTTCACGTTTTTCGAGGAATTTTTTACAACCATTTACCGAATGATTTCATTTGTTGCATCGCGTGAGTTAGAATCACCCAAAGTCTTAGCTTGCCCACACTTATCGGAGAATAGTGGATGGTGACCTCCATTTTAGTTACGTTGTTTGGAATTGGCTGGAAAAATATAAATATGGCTAAAAACTTCATCAAATGACTTTTGGTGAAGGTATATTTAGTTTTATTACTCGGTACCTTAGGCACTTCACAAAGTGACTACAGACAACAGACATCTGTGAACTATTAGTCAAATTTCAAACATTTATGACTTTGCCTAAATAAAATTTAGCAATAATTTAAATCCAGCATAATACAGTAATGAACTAAAGGGTTTTGTATTATAAGTTATCAAATGTTTGATACTGAGACCAGCATAAAATAGCTCTGTGTTGTTTAATTTGCAGATGTTATAAAAAGTTTAAAATGTTAGAATCAATCACTGATGATGCCTTCCATACCTTTAAATCCTTTTTACGGTGACTCAGTTCATCAACATAAAACACTGGCAAATACACAGCCTCATTTGTAGCTCTATAACAAAGATAATGTTAGTATTATACAATTCACTTAAGAAATATAACTGATTCGATCAAGTACACCACAATACAAACACAATACCTAATTAGATAATACAGCTCTGCTGGTATTTTCTGTTGATCAAATACAATATTCTGGTTCATCACATATATATTGAGGGTTGGTCTCCAGTGTGTGACTGGGGCTTCATTCGCAGTTGAGTTGAAGACCTTATATTAAAATTTTAGAACTAAATATCGCTTTTTTGGTAAAGTAAGTTACCATTGTAACCACGCAGACATGTATTACATGTGCAAATTTTATTGCAAAGGATACCGGTACCACTGTAAGTGGGGTAACCAAGGTAATAATTGTGTCAAATTTACCCTCGGTTCGGTATGAACCAGCGGTTGGATTTGGTATAAAAGTGGATATCGCTTTTCAGTGACTCATTAGAATCCACTTTACTGAAGCAAAACATAAAAACATGATTGCAATAAAGTTGGTCAATTTCGAACACATAGCTTTGTCAGGTGGCAAATGTGTCTTTGATAGACAGATAAAGGTTGTGAATAAATTCTTCCAACCTTGTAAGTTTAAATGAAACCTAAACTAAATCACTTTTGGTATAAATACAAACCAATGTAAGTAGTACAAAACTGCTACATACTAACTAGTAGTCAAAACTTTGAACAGTGAAAAAAATTTTTTATTATCCGCCTTTTTATAAATAAGTTTATTTTAAAATGTATCAGAATGTGCCTACCGATGAATTGTCTTGGATGAGTTTAAAATAAGAAACAGGAGCGAGGTATTCAGTAACAGCAGTCAATTGGTGAATCGACTTGGCATTATCGAAGGCAGATTCACCGTGAGGGTGAAGAAGAAAATGCAAGTACAATGAACCATTACGTCGTGTTTCAGAGGGTAAAGTTATGTTCAAGTTTCTGTGGAGCATTTAAGTAATTAAATATTTACAAAATTGTTATGAAAATTGTACGTATAATTAGCGCACATTGCATCATAGCTTCATGTTCAAAAAATACATTAATAAACATAGTAATTAGTAACTCTTTTAGGCAGATCTCTAAACACTAAATATTGTCTGGATACATGAATAGATGCAATGTACAATCTTAATACGGTAGCAGTAAATAGTCAATACAATCTTACATTTGTTTTGGTTCTGTAAAATTGATGTTTTTCCATTGATAAATAGATTTTGACTTTGCTGTAGAAAGTTGGCTCTGACTCTGCAGTTTTGTCGATAAATATACCTTTAACTGAAACAAAAGAATTTTGTTTATTCCGAAACATTACAACTTATAGATGCATAAACATAATTTAAGGTATAGTTTCCATATGTACTGTAAACCCAGCATAGTTGGATGGTGTATATTAACATAGACCGATGCATTCTTAAAGATAAAAAAAAAATAAAAATTTGCGTCATTTACAGACATACCCGGTAATTATACAGGCCAGATGCGACTAGGGACGGAACGGTAGTCTGATTTTTCTCTGCTGGGTGGCGCTATTTATTTTTTTGGAATTATCTGGGGAGTAACTATTTTCTATATTAAATGTTAGGGTTGGGGTTAAAGTTAGTTCTGGGGTTGAGATTAGTGTTTGGGACAGGGTTAGAATTACTTTCTATAGCAATCTAAGTGATCTAAGCGGTCCTGTAGTATTTAGAGGCACCCGCGACTGAGTGGTTCTTATACTAGTTTTCGCACTTACTAATCGTAATCCTCGTTAGTGTAGTGGTAAGCGTCGCCGCCTGTCACGCGTCAGACTGTGGTTCGATTCCCCTACGGTTAGCTTTTTTCCGTTTTTTTAACTCTTTTGTTTCTTAGTTATAAACAAACTCATCATAACCCCGCATTCAGTTTGTTAGAGCATTTTTGGAATTTTTCCAAGCATTGGCTAAAGTAATCGATCTCTTTGCAGTTTTTTTTATTGTAAACACTATTTACTTAAAATGCGTAAATGGTGTAATAAACATGGGGCTAGAGTTAGTGTTAGTTTTGCGGTTGAGTTTAGTGTTCAGGAATGGGTTAAAATTAGTGTCCATAATTTTAGTTAGTAGTTTCCTCCTCCCCGCTTTAGTACAGCTGATAAATAGCGCCATCCAGCAGAGAAAAATCAGACTACCGTTCCGTCTCTAGACGCATGTAATTATAACTTAAGATAAAAAGGTTTTTTACAGACTAGATAATCTTTATTATTGGCAATATTTATTTCAAACAAACAAATGTTTTTAATTTGCACCAAAAATAAAATCTCTTTTAACAGTGTTTACCTTCCATTTAGTGTTCTTTTCTAGAATATGCGATTTAATGCAGTATTTTGATCTTGTGGGTAATTTGCACTCTTCTGGGTTCCAGATACCATATATCATCCATACAGCATTTATAGTGTATATTGTAAAACCAAGAAGAATCGCGGTAGTGACCGAAAACAGCTTCATTTCATTTGCAATTCTACTTAGTCTACAGATTAATGAAAGTGGTTAATTAAACAAGTGAGTTATCACAGCCTAATGATTAATGCAACTAATAGATCGGTATAAGATATAAAACACAGTTTAAATACATAATAATAAACTATTTATATTACCGAGGTTTATACAGTCAAACCCTTATAACTCTTTACACGTCGTGTTAAATGAAACCACATTTCAAGGTAGGGAAAGTACCGTAAACATACAAATGTGTTTACCAATATGAAATTTATGTTATTCAGAAAAATAAAAAATACATTACTATGCATAATGGTTACATTATTTTTATATAAACAAACTTTAAAAAATGCATTATTTTGTTAACTTACTCTTTTTGTTTTAATTAATCATTCACCCTATTGTAATTCTTTGCTGATTTAACAATAAAAATAAACACGCGTGTAACACTTATTGGAGAACACGATTTTAACTTTCCCTATTCAGTTCAGAAAGGTCTATTTATCGAACGCTGTACACGCTGATGCAGGGCCAACAGTTATCCTTTTTTATGAGCTAGCGCGCGAGCATTGGTTCACTATAATAAAACAAGCATTATTCCGTCGCCATTTCTGTGGGGTGCCTCTAAATACTACAGGACCGCTCGGAGCGCTTGGATCACTTAGATTTCTATGGAAAGTAATTCTCACCCTGTCCCAAACACTAATGTCAACCCCAGAACTAACTTTAACCCCAACCCTAACATTCATATCATGGCTTTTGTAATTACTAAGTATAGTAAGCGATCCAAGCGATCCAAGCGATCCAAGCGCTCCAAGCGATTTAAGCGCTCCATGCGCTCCAAGCGCTCCTGTAGTATTTAGAGGTACCGATTTCTGTGTGTATGAATCAAGCAAAATAAATTCCCACAAAAATAGTGCACTGTATGTTCTATCGTGATTGTTAACAAGCATATAATAATAAACTTGTTATTTTTATGTCTACTACATATTGCAGTAACAGATGCATGTTTTCATATATATTGATAAGATTACTTCTGCCTCATTGTAACAATAAAGTACAGTACAAGCTTATATCATAATCATGCCGTCACAAGTTGAATGCACAAGACGATTGACAAGCCCGAAAGTCGTACTGCAGTTGTATTCGACGATTGAAGTCATCAGGAAACAAAGGCAGATTGCTAATCTACAGCGTGTTATAAGGTAAAACTAGCTATGTAATAGTGAAAGAACATTAAGCTTACTTATGCTGTATCATTTACAAAGAAAAAATTATCGTGCCTGTTTTTCACTTTTAACTCTTTCCCTCCCAACTCGCCATATATCGCGAGTTGGTGGTAAAACATGGCATCCCGACTGTACATAAATGGGTGCAAATCTAAAAAACGATTTCTCCGCAATGCGTAATGGTAGAGACCTCAGCTCATTCGATCAAGGAAACCCTATATTTTATTCTCTGTGATTATCGTGGAGAAATATTAAAAATGCGAGGAGTGATAGCCTTTCTTTTTCAAGGCTTCGCCTCTTATTTCTATCGATTTTACACGAATTTACACGTGACTAACTCAGCCAATAGGAGTCGTGTTAACTTGCAGAGAAGCTCTTTTTGTCAAGCAAGTCTTTCTTTACATTCTCTGTGAATTTCGTGCCGTTGAGATAAAAAGGAGAGCGTTGGTGACGTTTTCGCAGCAGGCGGTTATGCTTCGTGTTCACCAAAGCATGAATCCAGCTGGGCCTGCTGAGCGCACGATAAAGAAAAAGGCGGCGAGACTAGCTAGTTCGGTGTGCCCTGCTTTGAAGAATATTGGATATAGTATTTGCGTTTGTTTGGTTTTGTATGCCCTTTTTACACTTCCTTCACTGTTCTTTTTTATACTTTTTACTATTTTAGTTCTACAAAACTAAAAACTTCAATGCGTTTTGGTTCAAGTTTTCATAATATAGTCAGAAAAAAGGGAAATTTCAATTACAAATAGTAAAAAAAACTACTGAAGATAGAAATACAGTTCGAATTTTCCTAAGTACAAAAACTATTAGACCATCTACATTCCAATTTTCATCTCATTTGGGCATTCCAATAATAAGTGAGTACGGTATTTCGTTTGTCAGTGCACCTCAAATTTTTCAAAGTCGAGCAGAATTTTCTTTGCATAAAAAGTGGTGTTCACTAAAGTTTACATAATATATTCTTTATTAGAGGTAGATTTTAGATGTGCAGCTTGGTTAAAAGAGGGATAAATTATCTTTCCAACCATACTAAATATTAAATCATAGCATAAACTTTAGAAAAACTGTGCTAATTTGAAAATGACTAAAAATTGTAAAAAACACTGCGGGACAGCATGTTTGAATTAATGCATTTGGCCGGGAGTGAAAGAGTTAAACTTCATTATTTGTAGTTTTCGTGAATAAAAGATAACTTTTTTTCCAGATATTTTTATAATTTTATTTGTAATCACTAAACCATACGCTTTAAAGGTCAAATCTTGCTAGATAAAAAAAATCCAATTCCCCTATTAAGTAATGCATGTACAGTGGTTTCTTATTTATTAATTTAAATTTATTTACTACCTTAGGGTTATGGAAAAAGAATATGGATACAAGCCAACCGAGATACTGCAACATATTCATAATGCTGTGCTTGATAAAGTGGTTGTGGAAACCATTACTGTTGGCTGTAAGGGGTCGAAAGTTGGAGTAGAACAAGAAGGATATTGGATTCCAGATCGTGAACAGGTTTTATTTATTAATTGAATGATAATTAATTAATGATGAATTTATTTACTGGGCTTCACTAATCTGCGGGACAGCATGCTATACTGTAGGAACAGCCACATGTCAGGAACTTTTTCCCAACAAAACAGCTAGCAGTTGCACAATCAACACCTTTATTTCACGAAGCACTGCTTTACTATTACAAAACTTCACAGCTAAACAAGAACACCGGCTCGCAGTCTATGTTCCACCTATGCATTTTTTAGTACAGAAAAAAGATTTATTAGACATCCTTGAGTAAAATAAAGAGCTGTTAAAATCACCCCCCAATATTTTTTGGATGCTGACGCACAAAATTTGCTGTGGACTTTCCTCAGTTTATGAACAAGACTACCCCCTTTAAAATTTTCTGGAAACGGCACTGGGTTTAAGCAATAGCTTTTAAGCACTTAGCTCAAGGCAACAAGGGAATAGCTGGTTTCGATCTCGTAACATTTCGGCTAATGATTTAATGCACTACAAACACGCTTTTATAGGCTTTATAAGAATTACAATTTCTTTACATTACGTGTATTGTTTGTACTTACCAAGTCATCCAGTTTTAACTGTTAGTTTTTTTTTCTGAAAATGCTCATGACTTACATGTTTAAACAGCTTCTTCAATACCACATCTTCAAATATTTTTTCCTAAACTTGGCATTTAGATTTCTCCAAGACAGTTCTATATAAATCAAGTCATCTATGGATGCGTTTTTGACTCTTTTTATTAAAAATCCCTGATTAAAAATCCTAGTAACTTAGCAATAATTCCGAAAGCTTGTTTGTACAGGTTAAAGTAGACAAAAATAACATTTGCAAGCAGGATATTTCCCAATTATATTCGTTGACTGACTGTCTATGTTTGTAGTTGTTATCGGAACTGGCAGTTGAAAAACATGACTGGTATTGCTTTCGATGCCATGATGCTGGCTTGGTGGTTCCGTGTGCGAACTGCTCCCTGGTCTATCACCCGGATTGCTTAACTACTCTAGAATCAAAGAACATTGGACCAAAGTGGAGATGCCCTTGGTGTAAAGTAAGTGGCGTGCCTTAAACATTATTTAGGTTTAAAAGTAGGTATTGTAGCTTATAATTTTCAGTAGAGCGTTGATTTTCATTTATCTTATTTTTGTATAATTCCCCTATGCTGCAATACTTTATCCAAAATTCTACCAACTAATGGAAATTATTAAGATTTTTAAGGTGAAGATTTTGAAGTTAGTATTCATTTTTTATCCACTGTAAGTGCCAGCAATGCTATCTGTTACATATTATGTAGATTGTTTTAGAAAAATTCGGTTATATAAACTAGAATATAAAAATTCAGCTAGCTATCACTATTTTAGGTGTCACTATGTTGTTTCCATGTGTACCGTGCCTTGTTTGTTTTACTTTAAACTTGCAAATATGCTAGATGCTAGGCATAACAGATCATGTTTTATATTCCCAGAAGCAGAAGCAGCATTCGACAAAGCGTGAAAAGATCGAGCTTAGTCGATGTCTGCATTTTGTGGCAACTCAACAAAAAGAATCTGTAAGCATGATTTTCATCTGTGAAATTCTTATTGTTCAAAGCAATGCGTACGGGTAATCAGGGAACTTGTAGCTTTTAATTTCTTGAACACTAACATTTCTTATTTAAACTGGCGTCATATTGAAGTTAGAACTCCAGCAATGATTCCATCTGAGAACAAGCTTTAAGAGTGAACAGTTGCCATAAAACAGTCGTTAATAAAATAAATGAAAAGTCCAATATATCTGTGTGGTTTCTTTCGAAACTTGAATATACAATTAACGTAGTTCGGCTTTGATTATGTATAAACTTGTCCTATGCAGATACCTGAACTCCAGCAAAGACCCACGTTGGAAGATTTTGCTTATTACGACTTCCTTATTCATTCTCATTATGACCTCACTGTATTGCAAGGGGTAAGTGAATGCAAAAGTATCGCAACAAAACAAATTTCTTAAAAGATGATAATCGGTAAATCCATTGTAGATTACGAAAGCAGGGAAGTCCCATGATTTCATAAATGAAATATAAAATCAGCTAAAAATATAGTCAAGATTTGAAACTAAAATGCAATTCAGGATATTTTTATATTGTATTATTGGTACTGGTACCCACAAAATCATGTTTCTCTCGATATGCCTAAATTTTGTTAGTAAATGTTACCACAGGTCTCTCAAGTTCCTAAATTGTATTTTTAGTTATTATATTATCTTACCAATTCCCCCTGATCAATACATATACAACCGACCAGGATTGCCAGAAATGTTTGTTCTCCTCTGTTGATGAGTTCCGTGCCAAAGTAGAGCTCATCCACCATAATTATTGTGTTGTGTTTGGAGAGAATCATAAACTCAGCAAGCTAGCCAAGCAAGCAATTGGGGTATTTTGGTTATTTTTTGTATTTTTTATGGATATTAATCAATACATTAAAGGCATTTGTAGTTTACTGCTTACATATTGATCATTTTAACATTAACTTTTTAATTTAAAATATTGTGTGTATAATATATTGTTTCCATACTAGTACATGAATGATGCACATAATGTTTTAATATTTTTTTTTTAATTTTCATAGTTAATTTGTTCACAAATTTTTATCGCTAAAATAGGAAGTACTTTTATTCTTTTGTTGTGTTTTTTAAATTATATTGAAACCCTGTTTTAAATGCTTTTCAGCAGAGCTGATAAGGGTAAAATCACTTTCAGGAATGTGAGCACGATTTGGTGGAATTGAGATTATGTCAAAATTGCTTCCATCTTTCGAACACTAAACCAGTCAGTGACTGGTTCTGTAAACCTTGCGTAAGTGTTGACACTTTCATTCTTACTTACTACCACTAGTTTTGTTATAAAAATATTGCCCTGTTTTGGTAAAATCAACTAGTACTATGCTCTTTAGCTCACCTATTTTCTCTTTGTTTCAATATTTGATGAGCTTTTGTTGTAGCTCAATCAAATAGGTCACTCTTGTCATATCAGCAAACATACTATGTTGCACATTGTCTGGCATAAGATTTCCACCTGTGTTTTTATTTCAGCGAGCATATTGCACATGAGATAATGCACAAATTAAGTATAATATCTCTTTACTTGTCGATCTTAACAACCCGTGGACCCTGGTTGTCTGCGAAAGTGTAAAAGTTTCTAAATCAATGCGATGAACCCAAAAGCACTCCTGTTCAAGATTTGATGTCCTGTCCAAATATATTATAATATTTATTTTTTAAACTCATTCATTCCATATGCGCTTTGCGTCTTTGCCTCAGATTTTTCGATTTTTGATTCTTTTTTTACTGAACCAACTTTTGAACCTAACATAGGCTCATGACTATGACCGTTTTTCTATAGAGTCAATATATGTATCGGCCGCGTTAACCTTTTAATTGCTCGATTAACTTTCCTATAATTTTCTCCGCTAGCAACCACCTCACCAAGTGGTATGGGCGAAACAACGAGGATTCGAGTATTGGCCTGCCAAAGTGATCCGGGTGGAAGATCATCGGATCGATGTCCGTTTCTTTGGAAAACACCATCCAAGGTTACAGCAATTATTCCATGCGTGATTTCATGATTCTTTTCAGTGAAAAATGGTGAAATAGAGAAGAAGAATCAAACCGTACTTATGTCAAAACTCTCCTTATGTCAAAACTCTCTTTTATATAACAGTGTAATGCACAGCAACTCATCCGGACTACAGTTTTCCCTTAACTTTAAATGGATCAATGGGTTAGACTAAAACAGCATGAATGTATTTATTATATACAGTACACTGCAATAGCTCGAGTAACCAAGCAGTGGACACAAGGTTATCTGATGATTCAGGTTATAACACTCTATGTGTTTATCCATTCACGGTGAAAAACTTGGAACAGTTGTATTCTACCTTCGTAATTGATTATCACATTTGCATTGCAAGTCGATATTTACTACTATCGCACTTCCTAATACACATTAACGAACCTTGATTGATATGCAGAGCGTGGCTAGGTGCTGATGCAGTGAGAGAAATTGCAGTTAGTCCTGCTGTCCTAAAAGTAAAGAAGAGGCCGCAGTGGAAACAAGCCAATGAAGAGATGCAGGAATATATAAGACAATGCGAATGTGTAGGTTACTTATCTGTAAAAAAAGTAAACGACTCTGAATAGTACTATTATTATGCTTTTGCATTTAGTCTTTTAAAAATTTAACAAAATTATTTCATTTGCTTGAAATATGACCTTTTTAGTGAAGCTGCCTATTGGTTTTACGCAAACACCAGCATTAAACATCTCTTCGTCAAAATACATATCCTTTTTTACACAGTCATCTTTTTTATACAAGTTGTAATGACCTATTTGAAAACACCACTAAATGTCCTGCCCGCCATGGCGAGAAGCTTAGTGGACAAATGATGGTTGATTTTCATCACATACATTTACCTGATTTTTTTAACATTTTGTGTTTTAGGTGCTAGGCCAAGAAGAAGCAGCAAAAATTATTCTCTACGACTCACCTTTTGGTATTGGCAAGAATGAAACATTTTTATCAAACATGGTAAGTTGAAGTTGTACGTATCGATGTTAGCTTGATGTCAATTGACCGTGTTATCTGTGGCTATCCCAGGATTTTTATATGGTTTAAAATTCTGTAACAGCTTTAACAGAAACCAGAATTACAGTTTCAATTTCAGAAATACTTCTGGATACACTATGTCATACGGTATTTTGGAAAATGGGTTAAATGTGAAACTATGGATTATTGTATTTTGAATTATATACCAGCTGTGTTAGGGTACTACTAATTACATCTTTTTTTAATAGATTTATTTATTTGCCTGTTATCGAACTTGTCTGACCAATATAACACAACATATAAATGCATAATAACGAAAATACTCTTTTGAAATATCATTTAACACAACGTATAAATGCATAATAACAAAAGTACTTATTTGAAATATCATTTAACACAATACACAACATATAAATGCATAATAACGAAAGTACTTATTTGAAATATCATTTAACAAAACATATAAATGCATAATAACGAAAGTAATTATTTGAAATATCATTTAACAAAACATATAAATGCATAATAACGAAAGTACTTATTTGAAATATCATTTAATACAACATATAAATGCATAATAACGAAAGTACTTATTTGAAATATCATTTAACACAACATATAAATGCATAATAACGAAAGTACTTCTTTGAAATATCATTTAACAAACATATAAATGCATAATAACGTAAGTACTTATTTGAAATATCATTTAACAAAACATATAAATGCATAATAACGAAAGTAATTATTTGAAATATCATTTAACAAAACATATAAATGCATAATAACGAAAGTACTTATTTGAAATATTATTTATCAAAACATATAAATGCATAATAACGAAAGTAATTATTTGAAATATCATTTAACAAAACATATAAATGCATAATAACGAAAGTACTTATTTGAAATATTATTTAACACAACATATAAATGCATAATAACGAAAGTACTTCTTTGAAATATCATTTAACACAACATATAAATGCATAATAACTAAAGTACTTATTTGAAATATTATTTAACACAACATATAAATGCATAATAACTAAAGTACTTCTTTGAAATATCATTTAACAAAACATATAAATGCATAATAACGAAAGTACTTATTTGAAATATCATTTAACACAACATATAAATGCATAATAACGAAAGTACTTCTTTGAAATATCATTTAACACAACATATAAATGCATAATAACGAAAGTACTTATTTGAAATATCATTTAACACAACATATAAATGCATAATAACGAAAGTACTTATTTGAAATATCATTTAACACAACATATAAACGCATAATATTGAGAAGACTTTTTTGAAATATCATTTTATCAGACAAACTGTGATTATCTTACCTAAACTCTGCCTTCCAATGAAATATCTTCCCAGTTTGGAAACACTGATCTGTTTGTTTTGTTCAGTAGTCATGACCAAATGGTTCGGGGATCGATTATCACACAGACTACTTTAACTGTAGTTACCTTGATTCAGTTGGTTCGAATGGATTGTTCGAAAATCTATTTAAAATCCTTTTATTGAATACACTGTATTGTCAAAGTAATCTGAATGTTTGCTCATCGTAATCTGACATAACCATTTTTATACCACCAGTTATTATATAATCCTTTTTTTTCTAGTGGCAAATTGGGTAAAGTAATTTTTTTCAATACACACTTGTTTTAAATATAAAGTGGTTCCTACCATTTCAGATGAAAGGAGGCAAAAATGTGAGCAGAAAAACTTCAGAGGAGAGTGATGAAACAAAATTGGTTGATCACGAACTGGAACCTGATAATTCATTGGTAAGTAATTGATAGGGATAGTATAGATAGCACTTGGATCTTCCTTTTCCATATGTCGGTTCAAAAGAAAAACCTAACCCATGTTGGTTATTTTTTCACACAGCTTTTTTTGTATGTTGTTAGAGATATTAAAATGTATGTTTTTCGGTGTGGAACGTTACTAAACGTTGTAAGTAACCCATTTAATAGCACATGGTGATTTGTGATGTTCTATTAATGATTTAAAACAGGCATGAGCAACATACGGCCCCCTGTAATTAGGATATTGAATACCATTCATGTAATAATATGGCCCACCAAGGACTTCATTTTTCAACATCTGGGCCGGCGGCTCGAGAAGTTGCCCACCCCTAGTTTAAAACAACCATTTTGCAGTTAAACCAGTTTCCTTGCTACACAACCAGACCTAACTGCTCAAAAGTGGTCAGTAATGCATTAAATGTGTCTGTCTGTACACCTTTTAAAATTAACTCTTTCCGTCCCAACTCGCCATATATGGCGAGTTGGTGGGAAAACATGGTATCCCGCCTGTACATAAATGGATGCAAATCTAAAAAACGATTTCTCCGCAATGCGTAATGGTAGAGACCTCAGCTATGGCTCATTCGATCAAGGAAACCCTATATTTTATTCTCTGTAATTTTCGTGGAGAAATATTAAAAATGCGAGGAGTGATAGCCTTTCTTTTTCAAGGCTTCGCCTCTTATTTCTATCGATTTTACACGAATTTACAAGTGACTAACTCAGCCAATAGGAGTCGCGTTAACTTGCGGAGAAGCTCGTTTTGTCAAGGAAGTCTTTCTTTACATTCTCTGCGAATTTCGTGCCGTTGAGAAAAAAAGGAGAGCGTTGGTGACGTTTTCGCAGCAGGCGTTTATGCTTCGTGTTCACCAAAGCATGAATCCAGCTGGGCCTGCTGAGCGCACGATAAAGAAAAAGGCGGCGAGACTAGCTAGTTCGGTGTGCCCTGCTTTGAAGAATATTGGATATAGTATTTGTGTTTGTTTGCTTTTGTATGCCCTTTTTACACTTCCTTCACTGTTCTTATTTATACTTTTTACTATTTTAGTTCTACAAAACTAAAAACTTCAATGCGTTTTGGTTTAATTTTTCATAATATAGTTAGAATAAAGGAAAATTTCAATTAGGAATAGTAAAAAAACTACTAAAGATACAAATACAGTTCAAATTTTCCTGAGTACAAAAACTATTAGACAATCTACATTCCAATTTTCATATCATTTGGGCATACCAATAATTAGTGAGTATTTCGTTTGTCAGTGCACCTCAAAATTTTCAAAGTCGAGCAGAATTTTCTTTACATAAAAAGTGGTGTTCACTAAAGTTTACATAATATATTCTTTATTGGAGGTAGATTCTAGGTGTGCGGTTTGTTTAAAAGAGGGATAAATTATCTTTCCAACCATACTAAATATTAAATCATAGCATAAATTTGAGAAAAACTGTGCTAATTTGAAAATGACCAAAAATTGTAAAAAACACTGCGGGACAGCATGTTTAAATTAATGCATTTGGCCGGGAGTGAAAGAGTTAAATACTAGTGTTTCTAATTCATTGTGTAACAGTTAAAAGTATTAAAACTAATTGTTTCATTTAAAATCTTTTTAAACTATTTTGAACCTGACTTGCAGGACTCCTCCGAATCTAATGTAATGAAGTCTTCAAACAGCTCATTGGTACTAGAGTTAAATGATATTGGAACTAAATTAAAAACAGGTAACAGTTGTTTATATGAATGAATTTAGTCATTTGTTAGGTGTAACAATATATCTTCATCTTAATGTGTACAAAACCGAATTGATTTATAAGAAATTTCTTTTTATTTAGATTGGTTTACCATTTGCTTTAAGTAAGTTTTAAGGATATGTACATTTAATTCATAAAGTTGTTTTTAAAACGACATGTAAAACTGCTCTATATAAAGGTTTTTTGCATGTTAGAACACCAGGTTTTAGACCTTACCTTACCTTCCCCATCCCACTCAAATGTATGCAACAACACTGTGTTTACATGTTGTGTAGCCTCATAATTCAAGATTAGGTTTAATATTTTTTGGTTTCTATTTGTTTGATTTAGATTCTTCAGTGATATTAGAAGACTCTGTTATATCTGAGTTGGAATACGTGGAAAATACCCATAAGCGTCTCCACAGCACCTCTAGTGAAGAAAATGTAAGTTGGTGGCTAAAAAAACTTGATTCAATTTAATTTTTGAAACATTTTCTAAGTGTTTTTCTTTTTTAGGCACTTCAACCTAAGAAAATAAAATGCAGTCAGTTAACCGCAAATGCTTCTACTCAAGTAAGTGGTATTGTTTTTATATCTTAAATTACATATATTTTATATCTTAAAATTTTTATATCTTAAGCACATTCTTCAAATTATTTTGCTTTTTTAACTCTTTGTAAGCATTTTTACACCACATGATTAGCTTGCCTTATTTGTGAGTTCTTCTTTGTATTCAGTGGTTCCTAAAACAGTATTAATTACCTTAATCCTGCTATATAAAATCTGTTTCTATTAAACTGAAGTGCCTAATGCGTAGCTATGTTTTAAATTAAGAATATATTGTCTGAAAAATTTGATTCCCTAAAAGTTCTATGTTTTTTAGAAAATAGTGATAATGATGCACCCTGGTTATTATAGGTATCTTTTGAAAAATGGATTTAGGTTGTTTTTTTTTGTCGAAAATGCTAAGAGATGTGTGTTTTGTTTAATCAATAGAATGCTGAAACTTTCTCAAATCCTAACTTACATGACTGAGATATTCCTGAACCTTATTTTCGTGGTCCTTGTTCTTGGAAATTTCATGTAATGGTAAACTTAACGAGTGTTGAAGTATATGACAAAGCTTATAGCGAATATTATTGATTGTTTGTTAGTTTTAAGCCAATATGGCGTTGACCTGCATAAACTGACATTTTCAATTGGCATAACACTTTTTAATTTGTTAAACCTAATGATGCATATGGTTCCACTTGACAAAAGTTTAAGGTGGTTGACATGTGGTTGACACTTTCTAGTTACATGTCGTTACATACAGACAGATGTAAAGTTCTGTGATTCAAAGACCCAAGTCAATTTTGAAGAATTATGTGGCAGAGAGTGCAGTTGTAAATTCAGGTGAAGCTTATAAACTGAAATTAATCTTTAAGTAACTTACTTGACCATTATTTATTATTCTACTGTAATGAACTTCAATAGATGTGGAAAATATGCTCAGATGCGACCACCTTTGGTCATTCTGTTGTGCACCTACCATTTTCTTTTCATATGGGCAAAGCACTTAATAAACATTGCTTCAACCCAGTTAAATTGTAATTGTCGTCTCAAGTTTTATCCCTACAATTGACCAACAATACCAGTAGTGTGTAATGTGTTAAGGCAATGACTGTTGATTAGAATCGCTTCTGTTAAAATGAGCATCCATTCTATCATATGGCACATGAACCAGTTATCTGATGACGCCTACATCTGTCTTTGTATGCGGCCTCACCTTCCCAACCCCAAGTATTTACATTCAAGAAAACAACACAATCGACAGATACGGGGCAATATTAGAGAAATTCAAGGACTATCTGATTGAGAGCAACCATCTTGAACAAGCCAAACTCATGAGAGCAGCTATGATTAAGGTATAAAGTTAAATTAGAATAGGATAGGATAGGATATTCATGTTTATCCCCGTGAAGGGGAAAACCAAGGGGGTTAACACACGGGCGATCACGTTCCTTTAATTTAGTAGAACTCCTTGTCCAAGCCAAGGACACAACCGACTAGTTAGCGAACAATGTCTCACCTGCAACCTTTCGATTAAAAGGCGACCTAACCACCAGGCTAACCGGCCGGACAAATTCCTTTCCTGTAACTGTTTAACTGGGATAGCATATTACCTTTGTGCATTTCCTGCAGTCTTACATACAACCTAATAAATCAGTAGTTCAAATGCCTGATGTTCAAGTGGAAATTCCGGGTGAAATTTTTTCATTTATACGAAACGTTTTTACTTCATATGCTGGCAATATATCGAGGAATTTTTTTATCTTTTTTTCTAGGCGTCCTGTGATCAACAACAAGCAGAGATTGATTTTAAAACTAAGCTCGAAGCTCATTATAAAGAGAAATTTGATGAACTCGAAGCAAGTTACAAAACCAAATTAAAAGAAGCGAAAACCTGGAAATGGGTGGGCATTTTGAACATTTGTATACTAAGAGGGTTATTGAAATCAGTTTATTGTGTTTGCATAATATGTTACCTTAAAATCTATCTGGTAGGTTCTAAGTAATAGAATAACTGTATGAACAACACTTAATGCTGGACAAGTTAGTGTAGGTCCCTCAGATATATATATTGGAGTACAAATACAGTTACACATAATTGCTCTGGTAGGCATGACATCTGTACTGCGGTATGTAAACAAACCAAGACGTTAAACTTTATTTGAGTCATAAAGCACAAGATATCCATTCCATTTCCAATAAAAACAATCGATTTCAGTGCTCCCTTTGCGATGAAAAGGCGGAATTATTTTGCTGCCAAAACAACAGCTACTGCACCAATGCTTGTATGGGGAAGCACAAGAAGGAAACAGAAACTGAATGCACCGACAAAACTGAGTGTTATTCGTCCGTATCACCCTGTCATAGTAGTGTAGTATAGAGTAGTTGCGCTAGTTTAGGTTTAGAGCCGTTTTTTATAGATCCCCCTCTCCCACTTTGCAACTTCCCTGCCACAGTTACCACTGCCCTTATATGTACAATCATGTTTACGAAATCATTTATCCTCTTTTTTTAACATTAAATCGTTAAATTCCGCACACTTTTAAGTATATTGCACCGTTAATTGTGATAAATCTGCGGAATTATTCTCTTTTTACGTTATGATTAAGTCAGTAATATGTTTCTTGTGGCCTTTATTTTTGCTAATGTGTGTAGTTGTATAACTTTGTCAAAACTTGCTTCTTTATTAAAACAACAACGTCATCACCAATTTATTACATATGAGTCGTATAAAGGATAGAAGCATCACTTTTATTCGTGCGAATTCATAGTTTAAACATTCTTGTTCCCGAACGATTTAACTGTGCTGCCTTCGATACTTCGTTCTGCCCAGACCATTTTGATTCACTGGGTTAAAGCAACACTTAATGATGTCACCACCCCTTGGCTGACGTACGAAGTGAGTTCGCCCATTACACGCTACGTTTCCACGTTTAATTTTGGGAAGCAACAGGTCCATATTAATTTCGTATAAACGTCTTTAAAATAAAAACAGTGATTCTAATGCAGAAATGATTTTCTTAGCAGCTAGTTACCGTATAGAGGAAACTAAATTATCAACTAAGAAATAACTGCAGCGGCGATAAAGAGAACGCATAGTACATATAAAGTGATCAATATACTGCACGGTGTAAAACTCAAATAAAATTGTGTTGAGTTATCGTTTATACATCTTTGACAGCAACGACGTTATCGACTGGTCATCTGCAGAAGTTTCGATTATTAACTGTTTTTGCTTGGCCCGCAATTCCTTGTATTTCTGTTCGACATGAGCAGCCATTTGTTTAATGCCTCTAATACCGGAAGCGTTATTCCTCTCTAGGAAATCGTCAGCTGTGAACGCTTTTGTGGATTCCAATTTTCCTTGTTCGTTCTTCCAGTGCTGTGAATAGAATATGCATGTTTATCCCCGTGAAGGGTTAACACACGGGCAATCGTCAGATCACCTCGCGCCCACCGTCGGGTTACTAGAGCTATTGCAGTGTGTTGTATATGATAGACACGTTCCTTCAATTTGGTAGAATTCATTAATTCACTAGGTTCATGCAATGTCCGTATAGTGCCTTGCCCAAGGACACAACCGACTTGCTAGCGACCAGTTTCGCACCTGCAACCTTTCGATTGAAAGGCGACGCACTTATCCGCTAGACCAACTGGCCGGACTGTGAGTGGATAGTTTCGACTATTATGATGTGGTTCCGGCGATGGGGAAACAGCATTATTAATAGCCCTTTCACTAACCTAAAATACTTATGTCTATCTCGTAGGTGTGAACGCAGAGGCGTTGAAACACTGATATTCGTCGGAATACGACGTGTCAGTTTTACAACACATAGACATGGCTTTGGTTTGCCACCTTATTGATTTCCATCTCAGTAAAATCCGTGAGATTTTTGCGCAAAGAGGTATATGTATCGGTCGCGTGAACCATTCGGCCACTCGACCGTATACGTAGTAGGCACCGAACTGTCGTTGCCTCAATCTATTTACACAAGTAGTTTCCAAGTGGTGTGTTATTACATGGATCATCGTCTGATTAATTGTCTCACAGAGGTCAAGCACGGATTTTTACCGATGTTACTTTTCACAAGGTCCGTGTTGTTCGCCCCCAAACAAAGTTCTTTCCAACGACTCAGTTTCCGATAACGTAAAGAACAAGTAACATTTTACCTGCATTACGAACTGCATTTGTGCTAGGTGAGTTAAAAATCGTTCAAATTCTTCAGGGAAGTCGCTGTTTACAATCAAATGAGCATTTTTGCAGATTAGCCGTTCCGCCTATTAAACACGTAGTTCGTTTATTCAAAACACAACAACTATAATGATTTGGTTACGAGAGGCCACTAGATCAGTGTTTCTGAAATGGTGTGTGGCAAGGGTTAGCTAGGTTCGCGACACTTGCATTTCGTAAATTTACTACAGAAGGTGCATAGATCATAAACTACTAAATGTTTAGTGTCTAGTCCGTTATTTTTCATTACAACGTTTTGAGTATTTAGCATATTATTTTGACTTCCCATGCAAGGTGCGCCCGTTCGCGTTCGTAATTTGTCTTGGGTACGCCACGAGGTCAAAAAGATTAAGAACTACTGCACTAGATTTTTGTTCAGTATCTGATCTACACAGCCCTGCCAAAAGTGACTTATGAGGTCGAGGACTATAGCGGATTACCTCTTTGTCAAGCGGGTACATGACTTCTAAAACAAATGATCTCCATCGTCTTATCATGTCTGCATCTTTTAATTCATTCGCCTTTGCCAAGTAAGTTCGAAGTCGCGAGTGCTCGCCAACCACTGCCCTGTATGTTGTTTCTTGAACCAATCGGTTTCCATACAACGGACCGTACAAATCGCGAATCTGCGGATGAGGTAATTGTTAAAGATAAACCAAACAGGATACAAAAATTAGTCATTCCCTTGGACGAAACGTGTTTATTCTCTTCGTTGTATGTATTGCATGAGTTATATCGGCTTAAAGATATATCGGTGTGACGAGAATGTTTGCCACAGCTTGGGTGCAATGTCATACAAACCTGTCTGTTTATCAACTCCAATTGAACTTCTTTTCTTGCGTGTTGCCGATCAAAATATGTATTCATGAACCAAGAGAGAGCGCCCAATGCAAAAGAACTTATTATCTTCCATTCCGTACTCATTTTCCGTCTTCCCGACTTCTCTCCTTGTGCTTTTTCACCTTGAGATTTGTCAGCGTCCGCTGACGTCATTTTGTTACGTATGTTCTCAAAAGTGGCAAAGTAATATCGGCGGTTCTGCTGAAATTGAATAAAGAGAAACTTACACATTTCGCTGTAAACAGTCTCCGGTGACAAATTAGAGCGCAAAGGCTCACTCACTTAGTTGAATTTTACACTTAATTATACATCAAAATTTAGTGCGTTATTCTCGGTAATAATTCGTTAGTAAAAAAACGATTTTTTAGGTAATTTAAATTTTACTCTTTTAAAGCCATCAAGCAAAAGAGTACACCAAAATGTTGAAAAGGGAATGCGAAAAAATAGGGAAAACAACAGTGGTTATAGCAAGCCATAGAAAATTAAACAATTTATGAAAACTAGTCTCGGCCATTTAAATAGCGACGCCTAAAACCTATTTATATTAGAACACGTAGAACGAACACAATTACCGTAATTGCACCAGAAGGAGAAGTGACGTCACGAACTGGTATTTTCTGCCTCAATGTACAGTAAAAAGCGGAAGGGATTTTACGCTGGTGACGCAGCAATTGACGTAATATCACTTGAGTTTGTGGTCTTAAAACACTTTTGTTTAAGCTCATGATTTTTAAATTGTACTAAAATGACTGTGTTTGAAAAAGTCTGATAATAAAAAACACATTATTTTGATTCATAATACCTTTGGAATTTTTATCACGAATCAGATTGATACAATAAGAAATAAAATTTAGCGTACACTAATAACACCTAACAGAAACTTCATATCTCTATCTCAGCTTTAACTATATCTTTTAACCCACAAACCAAAGTAATATCAAGAAACAACTACCTTTTCTCTGAAATATATTTACACTGGAAAAATCGTGTAAATATCTTTACTAAGATAGGCTAATGGTGAAACAATAACATCGATTCATCCAATCTATATAGCCTAAACCTTAAACAGGAAAATGCGTTGTTTACAACTTACATCAGGCTGTATTATATTATAGGTCAGCTCTGTCTCAGAGCGTAGTCTGGTTGTTATATATATCCTTAATAACAAAGGAGAAAATACCCTTCTGTTCTTTCTCGTGCGCTTTGTTTTGTCTTACCGCTCGCTGGATTACGTTACGCCAACTAGAAACTTGTCAACTAAGTCACTGTCATCTATTCCATAGCTCCAGATAATAAATAATATACTGCTGGATTCACAAGTTGCACAATGGTGTACAGCTTTGCACTGAAGCTCAAACTGTTGTGTAATACATTACAATACTATTCCTAATCAATACATGCAGTGTGTCCCTGTGATCGATTAGTTTAAACTACTCAATACGTATTTTCAACAACAAAAAAGCTCTTATACTTAATACAATGCTTAATTTTAACAGTATTGTTAAAAGCGATGTTAGAGTCATAATGCGCATTGTATTGCCGTAAAGCCGACATAAGCTGCAAGTCCGTCCTTAAATTGTTTCGCTGACACCATCTAACAATAATAAACTGCTTCTCTTCACTACCGGTCGGAATTTCGTGGCGGTGTCTTTATAATACCTCGCTATTTAGCTTTTGGGTATGCATAGCTTTCCAATAAAATTTTTTTATCGTGCGCAGTCGTGACATGATCAGAAACAATATCATGTTCTGAAACTTTTATAATTTTTGTTATACTTACGATATCGGAAGTATACCTGAATGAATGTTAGTGATATCATGGTTATATTCTTACTTAGTGATATTTTTTGGCAGTAGATTACCTTCAGCTGATGCATTTCTCACGTCACGTCATTCATACTAACTGACGTCATCTTTCATTGCGTTATTGTCATCTCTCTCTCTCACTCTTTTTCTCTCTTTCTCTCAATTTCTTTTATTCCAAAGGCGCAGGCATATAAGGAGCAATTTTCCAGCCAACTTTAAAGTCGCAGTTTCTTGCTTTCTATCGTATGAAAGTTTTTTTTAGTTTGGAAAAATGGAACACATATTGTTTTTGTCCGTTTTTTTTTTTTTTCTTTAAAGGTTTGACTGGCATCGCATGTCGCCCCGACATCTACCATAAGGAATAATGGAATCGTAATTAAACTTAACCATTCGTTAGACAACATGGTCTAGATATGCAGAAACCAAAATTTTGGGTAATAAATCAAGGGGAATTACCCTGGAAGGTTAAAAACCAAAAACAGTATTTTTTTATGAAAAATTTAGCTTTTTGTGGCAATGCGCTTGAACGGCTGCTCCAATTTAAATCATATTTGGTGAAAAGTAAGTGTATTACTCACTGAATTAACAGTTGGAAGAAATAAAAAAATTATCTAGGGAAATACCCTAAAAAATTCGATTTTGTACTGAAATCATGATTGTGACAGGCATGCCATGTCGCCCCGACATCTACCAGAAGGAGTAATGGAATCGCAATGATAATTGGACATTTTTTAGACAACATGGTTTGGATATGTAGAAACCGAAATTTTGGTTGATAAATCCAGGGGAATTCCCCTGGGGCGTTAAAAACCAAAATGCTATTTTTTTCTAAAAAATTTAACTTTTTGGGGCATAGCGCTTGAACGGGTGTTACAATTTGAATCAGATTTGTCGGAATGTAAGTGCATTAGTCACTGATTTAACACTTAAAAGAAATAATAAAATTACCTAGGGAAATACCCTAAAAAATAGGATAAGGTCTCAAATCATGATTATGACAAGCATGCCATGTCGCCCCGACTTCTACCAAATGGAGTAATGAAATCGCAATGAAAATTGGACATTTGTAAGTCAACATGGTCTAAATATGCAGAAACCAAAATTTGGGTAATGATTCTAGGAAAATTCCCCTCAGACGTTAAAAAACCAAAACATTTTTTTTCTAATTAATTCGATTTTGTGGCCATAGCGCTTGAACGGCTGCTCTAATTTCATTAAAATTTGGTAAAATGTTAAAACATTAGAGATTCTGTGCCAATTAAATAAAGAAAACATTTACTGAAGTTAATTCCCATGAAAACGAAGATATGTTCCTGAATTATGATTGTGACAGGCATGCCATATCTCACTGACATCTCCAACAAAAAGTCGACAAATCAGATTAAAACTTTAAGAATTGCTACATAACATGACTCACCTATTTAAAAAACAAAAACTTATCTATTAAACCCAGGGGAATTCCCTGAAACAATGAAAAACTAAATCGGACTATTTGGGAATTTAGCTTTATTTCACTACAGCGCTTGAAAAGAAGCTATAATTTAAAACATTTGTGGTGAAATGTTCGTAAATTTAAGACGTTTATTCTTTATTTAACTAAATATTGAAAATATGTTTGGTATGTTAACTATGGGACCCATGCGTTTATGCTTGCAGAAACAAAAACTACTTACTCAGTGTATAAAATACAAATTATGGTTACGGACCCTGTAGCATGAATATAGGGTATACAACATGTGTTTTACAAATAGTGATGGTTAATTTGCCATTTAATTTCAAAAAACCATAGGAAATTCCAGATATCGGGGAAAATGTAAAATAAGCCATTTTTTAGCATTTTAGGAAAGTAATATTTAATTTAAATGTTTTACTAAATATATTGATTCACAACACGAATCAGAAAAACATAACTAGAATTTAAATTATCCAGTGTAGCCTACCCCGAGACATCCCCCAAAACAGAATAGACCTAACCGATCATTAATACATCTTATTACGAGTATAAATAATCTTATTACGCGTATAAATAAGATGAAGCACAAAACTAAAATAAACTAGAGAGTGTCAACCACGTGTTTAACCATCACTATTTGTAAAACCACATGTTGTATGCCATATATTCATGCTACAGGGTCCCTGACCACAATTTTTATTTTATACACCAAGTATATATAGTTTGTTTCTGCAAGCATAAACGCATGGGTCCCATAGTTAACCAATCAAACTTATTTTCCATGTGCAGATAAATAAAAGATAAACGTCTAAAATTTACGAACATTTTACCACAAATATTTTAAATTAAAGCTTCTTTTCAAGCGCTGTAGTGAAATAAGGCTAAGTTCCCAAAACAGCCCGATTTATTTTTTAATGGTTTCAGGAAATTCCCCTGGGTTTAGTAGATAAGTTTCTGTTTATATAAGTGACTCATGTTATGGAACAATTCTTAAAGTTTTAATCTGATTTGTAGACTGCTTATTAGAGATGTCAGTGCGATATAGCATGTCTGTTATAATCGTAATTCAGGAACATATCTTCGTTTTCAAGGAAATTACCCTAAGTAAATGTTTTCTATTTTTTAATTGGTACAGAGTGTCTAATGGTCTAACATTTCACCGAATCCGATCAAAATTAGAGCAGCCGTTCAAGCGCTATGCCCCCAAAAGCTAATTTATTAGAAAAAAACGGTTTGGTTTTTAACGTCTTATGGGAATTCCCCTGGATTCATTACCCCAAAATTTTGGTTTCTGCATATCTAAACTCATGTTGTCTATAT
>CH003412.1:3548579-3591097 GCA_000149265.1 Ciona savignyi | reverse complement strand
GCCAAATCGGCAAAACATTCTCTCGTTGAAAACGTGGGTGAAAAGTCAAGCAAAAGAGGTTAAGCCAATGAAAGAAAAAAAGAAATTCTAAAATTGGTTTCGGATTTCTTTTACCGGATTACTCGCTCTATTTCTGTATGAACAGTCGTTTACTGTGACACAACAAACATAAATTTTCTGCACCAAATCGCAGTTCGTGACGAAAATCTTCAAAACGCAAGTTTACAAAATATTCAAAAATTCAATAATGTAGGTATTAGGTGACTAATGAGAAAATTTCAAAGGCAAGTCAAGGAAAATTGCTCTAGGTACGATTATACTGTACCGATGATCTTCTATACATAGTTTTGTAACTACAATCAAACTCAAATCATCGGCGTGACCCAAAATATTTGCCATTTACAAACCGTAAAACAAAACACTATACACACTCAACCACATTAGAGCTAAAATTAAGACTTATTTAGACATTGACGGATAGACCAATATTTTAGCGATTGTGACAGATTTAGTAATGAGACGGAAAAATTAAACCACGAGGTTTGCCAAGTAATACGTACAGGCATTGAAGTCAGCAGTCTTTAATAAAATAACCTTATGGTGGTGTCACTGGTGTGGTAAAACGGACAGCGCGACCGATTCACATACAGAATTCTGAAAAGCGGCCTTAGTGATGACCCCTTTGCAGGTTCCGAAAAACTAAAAAATAGTATAGTCCGAAGATGTTTTATAACAGACCTTAAAAAGCTGCGCTCGACATTTTGTACGATTTCGTTTTTTTCAGTCGGTCGGTCGGTATATGATGCCGATAGTTCGGAATGTAAATCATGCACTATTGAGGTTAATATTTTGAAAAAAAGAAATGAAAAGGTTTAACGACTGTCTTTTTTTTATCTTTTTTACATAACTAAAGATATTGGTGTATCTTAAATTATGAAATAAAAAAAGTGATAACTAATTAAGTTGGCAAACAAGCGGGGATACTATAACAATATGGCGCCGACACGGGCTTCCCTGCATTTATTAGTAGTTTTATTACCTTTTGGAATGCAACTTTGTCTGTTGGGGGCAAGCTTATATCCTTCCCTGCAAGTGCACCAGTATGACCCCGGAAGGTTAATACATGTCTCCTCGCAGCCTCCGTTGTTAACAGCACATTCGTTAAAATTCTTTGGATTTTACATGAATAAATATTAAAATGTCAGTGATTCTTGAACATTTAAAAGCAACACTGACACAACAAGCTCTTCAACTATTAGGCAATAAAGGTTCTTATAGTCAGGTGTATTCTAACGCAATTTTCTTAAAAGTTTCATATTTTTTTCTAATAAGTTTCACCAATATTACAGCTAAGTGCATTTTGTGCTTTCAGTCGCATAATTACATTAATCCAGCAATTTGCTATGCAGCTTCAAGCAGTACAATATTGAAATGGATCCAGTATAACATAAGGTCAATTTTTTTTCCATAACCTTACCAGAGCAAATTCTTCGATCCGAAGTTATATTGAAGCCTGTAGCACATGTACACGTCCGGGATCTACCGGAAGAAATACAGCGTTGTGCGCAATCTCCGTTGCGCCATCTACACGGGTTTCGCGCTGCAAACCATGACATTTTTATCAATCAAACATTTTAAAAAGCTGAGAGCAAAATTAAAAAAATTGAGCACTGCCCGCAAATTTAAGTATGTTACCATGTACCCATACGCGTTTTGTACATTTTACAATTCAAGAGGTGATAAAAGTGATAATGCCAAGTAATCCATTTACAACATTAAATTAATAGTTATACAGTGTAAAAAGGACGTGATTTCATAGTTGTTTAGTGAGCATGGGATGTTAACAGACAGCAGATAAGATTCTTGTACGTAAACGCGATCAATGTGTGGACAGATATGTTACCGGCAGCACTCAGCTATCTGCTTCAAAGAAGATGCTAATATAACTGTGCGTATAAAACTACCACGAACCAATTGTAATGTCATTATTTAGGCAATTTGTACAAATGCAGTCATGGGAAAGTCACATTGCCAGTCAAGGGGGAAAACCTACATAAACAACTTGAAAAAGTGGTACAGCTGTCTAAACTTTCGTTACCAGTATATATTTAAGATAATACAATAAACAGGTTAAAAGAACTTGAAACGGTATGCACTACAAAATTGAATTAGCCTGTATTAGCAGACTTCCTTTCGGTTATTTCGAACAATAGTTTTGTACAGCCGATATTTTCCCGCCATTCCGCTAAGCTATAATGAGAGACCGGTGTGTAATTTGGACAATACTGGGCCTGTTATAGTGCCATGGCCTAACAACTCAGCTAAACGATGCCGACCATATCAGTAAACACATATACCGGCACCTTGAAGCGACGGATAATTTGCAAACCCCCCGTAAACATTTACTTAACCAAGTTTGAGAAATAGTTCGGACAGGGTATGAACACGTTTTTGGTTTTAATACAGTAATCGAGTGCTGTTCTTATCTAAATAGTGATTGCGTATTTAAGTACGCCTCGAAAGTTATCGTAATTTGCTTTAATAAAATATTAATTTTTAACGTAAAGTAGGGTTTTTATCGATCTGGTTTTATTTTTCGATATATTTCTATATGCAAACAATTATTATTTTTATGGCTCTAACCACTGCTTTAATTCATAATGATGCAACTTTCTCGTAAAATCGCCCAGATGGCAAATATTATGCGCTGACTCACGCGCATACTACTAAATTATTGGAAAACTAAACAAAGGTGTGATTTTAACTATACAGGTCATTTAATCAAACATTTTAGGGCAATGCCATCTCAATTTTGGCCGGTTCGAGGTACAGTAATGTAAATTAATTATCGCCAAAAACTTTAAATTGAGTTGTTAAAATAAAGTGTAGGATGCTAACAAATATTCAATTTTAAACTTTTGAATTTCTTGTAATTTAAGTTCTTGCCTTTTTAGACATTCGGCTTAATTTTACTTTTAAAATGACGGTTAACTGACCCAGAACAAGGCAATTACAGTCGGGTGTTTGGTATTTTCAGCCACGCTAACCACGTCTAACCCGAATCAAAATAAACTGAAAACCGACGCTTCTTAAATTTCAGGAAATCGTCGGACACGGCTCTGACCAGCATCAGTACTGGGTATTCCCCGTATTTGAACAAAGGTGGGAGTTTTACCACGTCATTCACGCGACTTATGCGTCATAATGGAAACTGCTGGTGGGTCGGAAATGAATCTGCTTTATTTGGATTTCGCCGCCTCCATTCACAAAAGTACCGCGCTCGACTAAAACGTGCTAATGACACTGCTCAAGAGGCAGCGATTCCGCTACGTCAAATGCTAGGTAAATGTTTTCAAACGCAAACACTATGGATAATATACAATGGGTTAACTGGTTAAATATAGTATTAACAATAACAACACTGTCTGAATCCACAAGCCGGTGACGTCACATTAAACTCAGTGAGCAAACAATCGTGGGAGTGGAAAGGTCGTCCTAGCTTTGAAGTGGTTATCAGTAAAGTGTAGTCTGACAGCCAACAGTTCTTTGCGTGCGTTCTAACAACCATTTTAATATCATAAATATGGATTCGTGCTGGAGAGTCAAGTACTGTTAACGAACTACGTCGGATATTTTACCTCCAGCTTGGATAAAGCCAAGTATTCGCCTTCAAAAAGCCTAAACAAATTTTAAAAAACTCTGGGATACATGCTTAGCCTACGAATGACTTAACAACGTTAAATAAATATCACGTGAAATAATAAAATTTTCAAAGCGCCGATCAAAAATATCTACAGACAATATTCATTTGCAATAACTTCCAGGCTACATGACCAAGAATCGGGTTTATACTGAAAACGATGAAATCTAGTTTCGAAAGTCAAAGAAAAGTGCTGAGTGATAGTTGGCACTGCATTGATGGGACGGCAGTTTCCTAATCACCCGCTTGACAGCAAGCACTTGAGCTGTCTAATCGCTCAGCCAATCTTGCTTGGGAACTCGTACTTTGCAATTGAACTATTTCCATTTATAGCCAATAGTGGTGTTTGCCCGAAGATTTTTCGCGAGTTGCTCACATTTTCCGCGGCTGCTTGAAATCGTTCGACGGTGGATTAGCGGCCAAGCCTTTAGCACTTTTAAGTGGCCACTACCGCGAAATGTTCCCACCGATCCTTAAGCACTCGGGATTTTAAGCGTAACCGATATGAAAACTCAATGGTCTAAACAGCTGATCGGAAACGTTAAAATTTTATTCGAGTTTTTAAGTTTAAATTACGTTGTTAGGAAGCCTATTGTCATACAAAAGACTATACACGCGTTTGTTAACTACTAACCATCATTAGAATCGAATAACTTTTATAATTAACTCACGTTTTCGTTTTGCCGCTTGAACCAAAACTAGAAGAAACAATACTTGCAAAATCATCAACCGCATTTTGCTTGTTGTAGCTTAACTGCCTGGAAACGTTTGCTTTTGGGGAGCTTTAGTACAAGCCTTCAGTATTTCTCGACATTATAAATATTTAATTCTTCTTGATGCCTTTTCCAGTATGCACCTGTGTCGGCTCGATCGTTCCTATGGTTTGAAAAGCCTGAGCAAGATACGTGAACTAAATGGAGCTGAACGATTTTTTCCTTAGCTGTCAATCAACGTTGGGTAATGGCTTGGAATGGGGAGTATTGCTGATGATCGACTTGACGCCGCAAAAAGTTCCGTAAAATATTATCAGGACTTGTCACTCGTCACGCTTTCAGCGCGGTTAACTCCGATGAAACACAATTGCCCGACGTCAAAGGTCACGACCTGGATGCTAGCATACACGGCGGGTAGGACCAATGTGGGGTTTAACGTTCTAATTACCTGCGATGGACACACCTGACACAACAAATTGATGCTTTAAAGCTTTCCTGCAACATATGTTAGATTTATCGTCATTATTATCTGCCATAGACACCCCTGACCCAAAAAATGATGGTTAAAACCATTCCAGGAATCCAATGAATGTCTAAATATTGGGACCTACAGGAAATTCCAGTGCGTTAATGAAACGTTCTATTTATTTCGTTAAACAAACTAGGAAGATTAACCAGACTAAAATATTCAGATTACACTACAATGCTTCTAAGTTTAAATAAGGTAAAGAGTTACCACTTCATTGCACCCAGACATGAACTGATGAAGGTAAAATGTTAACAATTCTGCCAGAAGCGAAGAGCTTTTCAACGACTATTACCATCACCGCTCAACGATGCGATTACTAATCTACCGGAACAAGCTCCTCGAATTCCCGTCGATGGGAACAAGATTACTCGGGCTGCTGGAGCTCGAATAATCTGGTGCTTACACGTTTCTCTCCGCTTTTAATGTGTTTTCATAGGGGATGAAAGACCATTCACTTTTCTTCGAAGTATTTACTGAGCTTGCGGTCGCCTTTACAGACAATGAAAAGAATGAATTGGGCCTGTCGTACGTGCCTCGCCGTACTATACTCCCTTCAATGAAACACCGCAGACAGATATTGCCAATTCTGCTAATGTCAATTGCCTCTTGTACATGACGTCATGTAGTGTTGCGTCATGGGCCAAAAACGGAATTTGTTCGATGTGAACATGCAGAATAATGAACTCTTGACCGAGGACAATATCATACAACAAGAAAGTCCGAGTTCTTTTTTGATCAGAAACTCATGTGCACGTTTACGATAACAGTTCCTTAAGTTTTCTTAACTAATAAGGGGATATGTTGTTTCGTCAAATTTGGAAACAAATTTTAAATTCTCACATAGGAAGCAATGTAGATTTGTAAATGACGTTTACATATTTAGTGTTGCATTCGTTTGTGTAACAATTCTCATACATTTATAGCTGATATAAAGGCACTGATTTGGTTATGTGCGCGTCATAGACCTAAATGATCCAAGAAAACACTGATTGCAGGCGAAAATTCTATGGCGTTATCCAAACCTTAAACTGTTCTCGTGTCAAAATTATAACGTGAATAGTTTTTTAGTGTATTGTGATATGTAACATCAAGACCTATAAATGATCGAAAAAAAACACGGCTCAAAGCCATGCCATATCCAGACCTAAAACGGCTGCAAATGCGAAAGTCTGAGTCTACGATAACATAGCGAGACCAGAAATGTACTGGCTAAAAATGCTACTCCCAACGTTTAAGTGACGTCGATGTTCAGTGATGGAACGGCCTAATACACTAGTATAGTGGAGATAACTTGCTAGGTTTGTTATCCAGATTAAGGAAATATCATCAAGTTTATAGACATCATATTGGGAATTTGAGATTCCTAGATGTTTAAAAACAGGGTATAAAGTTATTATTTTATCTGCTCTAGATGGAATAGGTTTTTCGTGGAAAACTCATGTGAATAGGACTAGTTAATAAGTCGATAGATAATTTAACTTACAGGGTGTAGGTGATTTGGATATTTTTATAGATCATTTGGTTACACGAACGGACAACTGATATGTGTGTCATAATGATAAATTTCGCCGCCTCCATTCACTAAAGTACCGCGCTCGACTAAAACTGTTCACCTTACTGATTTCGCGATGCAACAAGCATTAACCCAATAACTTTAATGTTGACACAAATATATTCCACACTCTGCGACACACCAAATTATATGTAGTAAGCAGGGCGCGTGCAGTGCCTATATCAGTCGTCTTTGCCGAGGCAAAACTAAAATCGTTTTGTCCCACATTTGTAAAAACCTTCCTTCCCACTTGCAAGTTCTTTAGCAGATCCGTCCGCAACAGGCCCTATATGATGCTCTATATAATAAAGGGCAATACTAAAAGGCGGGAAAGAAGAAATCTGCTCACCAAAACTATGAAAATTAATTATCACCTTGACCTAAAGATTAATCTCAACCCCAGAACTAATCCTAACCCCATGTTTAAAATCAACCCTAAATTTATAATCTTGATTTTAGTGTGCAGATTTCCCTCCTTTTAGTTTTCCCCTTTCATAAACATTTTTCTACGTGTAAAGACCGGCCATGCCCTTGAAAACGTGGTAAACGAAACGTGATATACACATTGGATTAGTCGGTTTCCCACAAAGCTATCGTTTTTAAAAATTACGAAAATATGCCTTTATGTAAACCAACCTTTTAGGACATAGTGGTAGTATTGGATTAAATAGTGGTAGTATTGGATTAAATAGTGGTAGTATTGGATTTTTGCGTATAAAATGCTCTCTGCCGCCATCTAACCACAGCCAAAAAATGCAAATCTCCTTCGGCTGTTTCGGCGAAAAATTGCAGACACGCCAGCGAAACAATAAATATGTAATATTTCGTGCAAGTTGAGTACAAGCATCGATGCATTGCAGAAAACGAGATATTAAAAATTTCAAAAGAAATGAAAACATCAAAAATATCACAACAAGCCCATGTACAAAGGATTTTCCAGGTTTCGTTTGAACACGTGAAGGAATTTCGATGCCAATTCGTCGTCCACCACTCTCGCATCGCTGCTCATCGTTACCGTCATCACGCTGTCCGGAGATCCGTCGATGTTGGTTACGTCAGTGGTGGAGTCGTCGTCCAAATCTATGGCTGAAGTCTTGGGGCGGATTCGGGTGGTGCCGACCGCCATGATGCAAGCTTGTGGGGGGTTGATCACTGCGGTGAATTCGCGAACGCCGAACATGCCGAGGTTTGAGATGCTGTAACGTCATAAATGATGATGTCATTAATATATTTGGCCGACAGATCAGTCTAGTGGTAAAGTACGTCGCCTTTCAGTCGAAGGGTTGCGGGTGATCTGACGATTGCCCGTGTGTTAACCGCCTTGGTTTTCCCATTCACGGGGATAAAAATTAATACCTTATCCTATTAAGTCAGTCGCAGTTGTAATCAGGTTTAAACCAGAACCGAAATATAGGTTAAAAGAGTAACGTAGTATTTTTAAACCAGTTGTCATTAGAAGATAGGGGAAGTTTAAGTACTTACGTGAAAGAGCCGCCCTGATATTCGTGGGGTTTAAGCTTTCCGCTTCTTGCTTTGGACGCCAATTCTCGAATCTCCTCACTTATTTCGGACAAGCCCTTTCTATCAGCACCCTGTAGCGTTATCATACATTAGTGGTTACTTGGATCAGCAAATATTTACAACCATCATACACATAAGGGGCGAACATCGTCAATATATTCACCCATGAGAGTTATTTCAGCGAGGCTAATATTCCTTCATAATTGTTAATTTTGCAGAACAGATAGCACTTTTGTGTCGTACGCGCAGTGATGGATTGTAAATTGTAATATAACTGGGAAAATAAACCAAGGTACAAAACTAGGATGCTGACGAAAAAAATAATTGTTATAATTGTATCACAATTAAATTTTTTATATAGGCCTTTTAAAATCAAGCAATCGTCTCATATTACCGTTACAATAGGAGTTATAAGTCCACCATCGGTGGCAACTGCCACAGACACGTCCACTGTGGAGCTCAGTGTGCTCTCATTGCCACTCCATGTGACGTTGACTTCAGGCACACGTCGCAAGGTGAAAGCCACCGACTTGATAATGAAGTCGTTCACCGAAACTTTGACGCCATCTAGAGGGGGTACCATGGAATAAATGATCGTAAATAATATATTAGAATGGAACAGTTATTGATGAATGGGTTATGCATTTTAATTCAGGAATGGGAAGCCCGACTGTCGCTACAACAGTTGTAATTACTAGAATGCTTCAAGCCATATTTGATATCCCTCCCACAGTAGATGCTTGCATTCATGGTTCACCAGTTAAAGATGCAAGTTTGAATCACCCACCAATCAAGGACACAAAACATGTGGTTTAGTGATGAAAGCTCTAAAATGCTGTACTTCCGTGCCAACTCTTTTGCATATCCAAAAAACAGTCTTAAAGAATTACATTGTTGTTTTTTCACTTTTCTTTTTAAACGTGTATGTAATAGGTTTGTATGAAACACAGTTACACAGGTACTGTATTGTTTATGACTAAGATGACCTTTCAGCTTTAATCCATTAATCTAATGAGGCCAGGCGATGCCTGATAAGTGCCTTACAAGAAACAGAACCAACAAGCCAGTGACTAGTTTTATCTTACAGCATTTCGACCAAAAGACAACAGAATAAATAACCAAGTTTTTTAACTGAACACAAAGGCAATGCTCTCGTAAAAATCAAGTTTAAAATGTTAGTTCATAAATGGCAGAAATAATTTCCTCTGAGAAGTATAAATTGATGTTACAAAACAAACCTTTGGCTAATTGCTTCCTCAGCTCTAAAACTTTTTGAATCGAGCATTCTACAGATGAATAAGCATGAGGTATTGTTTGCTTGGACTCGGTTAACCGTTTTGCAATCACTTTACGGACATTGCTCATTTCCAAATCATCATAACCTCCCTCCTGAGACACCTGTATATTTTAAAGTGTGAAATGTAAAAAAATATGAAATGAATGAGTTTTAATTATATTCAATTATTCATTATTATCTGGCAGGAATTGCTCCAAAATTTGAACTTAAAATAAGAATAATTACTTGGATTAGAAATAACGCTTTTACGATATTTCCATTCAATAATTCTAAACCTTAATGGTGTGACTAAGCGGTACTTTCAAAGAATTCTGATGGATGTCGTAATTACTATTGACTGTAATTTTTTACTGTTGGAGTATAAAAAAATTCATTTTAGAGTGTTTTATTCAATATAAACAAAGGTTACCTGAGATACTGTTGATTTTTCAGGTTGCTTTTGTTGTTTAGGCGTAGAAGTTTTAACTTGTTGCGCGGTAGTTGATACATTCTGGTGTATCGGATGCAATCCTTTTTCCGCTATGTACTTTAGGATGTCTCTAAAATGGAAAATAATTGATTTTTTGCACTAGATGAATTCTATACTTCAGAATGAAAACTTCGCATTTGGTCAACGAGTAAGGATATAGGCCCTAGTTAGGCAGGCGAGTGGTTTAATCGTCGACTTTTTTTCTGAGTTTTTTAGTAAGGCAGTTAACCCAGTGGTTTTAAATGAGTGTCGTAAAAACAGCATTTACCATATGCTCATGGCAATCTGACAATAACTTATGTCATAACTTGTTGTTATCTACAAACACAGATATCAGGACAATTATCAAATAGTGTCTCCACAGTGTGTCCTTACAGGAGTGAAAAATTAAGCAAATGTAATTGTATAGTAATAGTTTTTTTTATTTATTTTTTTATTTTATTTATTTTTAACAAACCCCTTTAATCGTATGCCCTTTGGTCCAGTTCCAGTTACATTTGAGGCAGCCACATTATATTGGTTCAATATTTGCCGAACTGCTGGTGAAATCTGTTCACTGCCAAGAGAATAAGAGCTATTTATGAACAGTTTATTAATTTGAGGTTCAGATAGTATATGATAATTATATTTTTATTCTGTTGAATGAGGAAAACGATGTTATCATGTGGGCATTCATAAGATTTCCGATTTCGTAAAGAGCGTTCTCATATGGGTATCCACCATTATATTAAGTCTCACTATTGCAGTGTATTGTATACGATTGAGACATTTGGTTAATACTAGTAGAACCTTTAGTTAACTGGCTTCAGGTGATGATATAAGTTCCTTGCAAAAGGATGCAACCAACTAGATAGAAACCATTATTGTATACATCAATATATTTGGTCGGTTCGGAAATCAAATTTTTAACAATAATGTTATATGATATTTATAAATGTACTTAGGTTTTTATTGCCCTACCAACTTTCAGGAATTAAAAGAATGAATAATTATGTATACACAGAATGTTTTCATTGCTTTTGGGATTTGAAAAAATACTTTACACACGTTTTCAAGCGGAGAAAATATACAATAAATTGAAAAGTAGACAAATAAGATTCTCAAGTCAGTTAAATTACTTGGAATTCTGCCCAATAGTGATCTGAGAACTTGTTGTACCAAGAGTTTCATCTATAATGGGAGGCTCATCGGATAAGATCTTGGTTGGTTGGAAATTTGCAGCTTCAGCTAAGTCCTCTCCTTCTTCGGCGAGGATCGCAATTGGAGAGTTTACCTTTACACCTCTTGTGCCTTCACTGATCTTTTAGGACAAAAAAATTCAAATTCGTTAATTAAAGAAAAAGGTAGAAATCATAAATTTGTGGCTACTAAATTATCACCGTTAGATAAACAAAATCAAGTTTTATTTATACAAGAATGCGACATGAATAGTAGGCCTATGGGTTTTAACAAAGCTTGACCTGCAAAAAGTTTAACCAAACATTACCAAAATTTTGGCTAGTGTTCCATCTTCATTTGCCTCCATGGTAACGACCGCTTTATCAGTTTCTACCTCACACATTGCGTCTCCTATTTCAACCGAATCACCTGAAAAAAAATTGAGATTTCACTATTACGGCGTATGCGTATGCATTTTATCAACTTATTTTCCCAAATAACATCTATGTAAAGATAGAGTCAACTTTCATTTTTCCATAATTACTTGTAGTGACCAAAATTGTGATTACTAATACGAAGACTAGACCACCTTCGCTTTTATTAGTGTCAGTTAGCGCAACATATCTCGCCCGGTGGTCTAGCGGTTAAGTGCGTCGCCTTTCAATCGAAAGGTTGCAGGTGCGAAACTGGTCGCTAGCTAGTCGGTTGTGTCCTTGGGCAAGGCACACTACGGACATTGCCTGAACCCAGCGGATAAATGGGTTCTACCAAAAAGGAACGTGTCTATCATATACAACACACTGCAATAGCTCCGGTAACCCGACGATGGGCGCGAGGTGATCTGACGATTGCCCGTGTGATAACCCCCTTGGTTTTCCCATTCACGGGGATAAACATGAATATCCTATCCTATCCTAACATACAAGCGCAATATTTAAGACAACTTAAGGCAAGGTCCAGTAATTGGCCTATCTTTGCATCACTGGCACCCTTACAAGTGAAATGGAGATGCTACACATCCTCACCCCACTGCACCTGTATCTCCAGGGCACAGCCATAAAAGCGGCTTATCGCCTGAGATTTATAGGCAAATTGAAATGGGTCTTTTCATTCATTCATTAGTATGGGCGGGTCCACGGTAGCCCTGGGACAAGGGAATTAGGCCATAGAGGGCCCATTACTCCAGCGCCCCGGGCTAACATGGATCCGGTTAAATAGCGGTCAAATCGGCCCATGTCCCGAAGGAAGCTGACTAAAAGCTGTTTGATGTGACCAAATGGAGAAATTTTGGGAACTTTTAAATCTGATGATCTCGCATCTACATCGGTCAAGCATTCAAGCAGCTTTCTGCAGGACACTGGCCGACTTAACCAGTATATCCTATCGGGAATAGCTCCAGGGCACTGGAGCTACTGTGGATCAGTCTACTATACTAAAATAAATGAACCTTCAGCTATCAGCCATTTTGTGATGGTGCCTTCTTCCATTGTTGGAGATAAAGCTGGCATTTGTACTTGGAAGGGTGCTGAAATACAAAACATTTAACGGACATTGTAAAAAAGAAATTAAATAAATAATTTATTTCTTATAGCAGCGAGCAAAAACAATATATAATTTATAACAGACATGATACAAATTAATTTTTATAGCAGCATGCATTTACTTTACTGCCATCGGTACTTAACTATAAAGAAGTAAATTAAACCTTTCGAAACTAAATTATATGGTTTAAACTTCATAAAAAACTTGTGCTTGGATCAGAAAAAATAGTACCATACTTACAGAGGCATGATGCGCTGATGTGTAGGCTTCGAGAAATGTTAAACTTGTGCACACACTTGCCGATGATACGTAAAGCAGCCATGTTGGTTTAACATCAAGAATCCAGAATTTAACGGTGTCACTAATTAGGCTACACAACCTGATATACACAACAAATGAATACTTTTATGAACTTCAACAAACGTGGCAGTAAGACTTCTGTACTAAGTGGACTATTTTGAAACTTGCAACTAGCAGCATAAGGTAAAAAAATGTTTTTACAACCAATGTGTACTGTAAGTAATATTGCACTTTCCAAATAATTATTATAGCATAAAATTTTATGACAGAGACAAAGTTTTATATAAAATACAAAGTAAGCCTAAGAGGTACTGGTTTTCTTCTGTAAGGTAACTGTTATATGGTTATAAAATACAGTCACTACTTGGGGTTAGGTAGCAATACTGAAGTATGTATGGTCATTGCTACCAGAGGGTGAGCAGTACAGTAAAAAAACAAGTGTTTATAATTTCTAACATTTCGTTTAGGCATAAGAAGTACATATTAGATCTGTTGTCTTGGTGTGTTAGATGACTAGAAGTATATGTAGCGGTCATACTTCTAGTGATAATGATAATACAGATGTCGTCACTTCTGTACAACTTATCCATGTTACACATTGGAACATATTCAACATGCAGATCATATTCCAATAATGATAAAAATTGTGTAAGCAGCTCTGCTTTATTTCCTGTGTCTCGTTTTTCAAAAGAACAAACTGCTTTCGCATTAGGGTTTGCATTTAAAATAACAATAATCGTTTCAACTAAACTATCAAGACCATCTTTGTAATAAACACAATCGGATATCAAAACACAATCAAAGTAAAAGTTTTTCATTACATTTTTAATGTCTTTCGTGTTTCCCCAACGCAAAATTGCACTAGAAATGTTTTTGAAATCGGGAACATTTTCCTTGATATTATGATCGATTAATGGTACAATTTCAGGCAAATCAGTTAAAACAACTTTTTTTGCACCACAAACCCCTGCAGTTAAACCCACGACACCAGTTCCTGCACCAAGTTCAATGACATGCTTTTGTTTGATGTGTTCCAGACCACTGGAAGAAGAAAGGTATTTTAAAAGGACCAGAGCTGCATCCCACACCACACATCCGACGTCTCCATACTCAACTTGGTGAATTGATAGCGTTTTAAACTTTTCTTGGTCGTCAAAATTTAGCGAAATGTCTACAGTCCTGATAAATGTATTTCCCAAGTCCATGTCGGTATAACTGGCTTAAACTAACAACCAATACTTTAAATAAAACCCAGTCAGAAGATAGTTGCCGCGGATATTTACCCGTATGGAAAGTACGTCAATTTTCGACGAGATCTCGAGTGTGCACGCGCCAAATATTTAAGTGTGCAGTGTGCAAACGTCCAAGAATGCACACTTCAAGTGTGCACACAATCTCATTTTTATTACTGTTTTACCAAAATCTTAAAAAAACATATTATTCTATCCCAATTTTTCGTGTCCGTCAGCTAACGTATCTATCTACGTAACAAAAACGTACTGACAGTAAATTACCCGAGGTCCAGAGGTAGGTTTACAGGTTTGTTGGAAATTATACGATGTTTATGTTTAAACATCGCTAGCTTGCGAGCGTGTGTGAAATTACCCAAGTGTGCAAAGACGCGGGGGTAAAAAAAAACTTGAGTGTGCAGTTGCCGTACTTTCCATACTGGGATATTTACCGGGTATTCACAACTTGCAGATGGGTTACTGCTAGAGCCTTGTAATTAGTAAGTAGAGACATTTAGGTTTCCCGCTAAAATAGCATGGGAGTCAAATAGTGGCGCAAAGTGATCCCAGAATAGGTATGAACACGTTGATTAAAATAATAAAATCAAGAAAGAGGCTTTGATATTGTCAAAGCTTAAGTTGCAGGGATATTTTTGCGAAGTTTGGTATAGTATGAATGTGAATGGGAAAACGCCAAGAACGTACCACGGGTTACCTCTAAATACGTAAAAGAGCTTTTTCATCCGGATAACCGTCGTTTACGAAAAAGAATATGGCAGCGTTTTTGCTATGTGATTACTTTTGAGTCATTTTACCAATTTGGTCCGGCCGGTTAGTCTGGCGGTTAAGTGCGTCGCCTTTCAGTCGAAAGGTTGTAGGTGCGAAACTGGTCGCTAGCTAGTCGGCCGTGTCCTTGGGCAAGGCACTTTACGGACATTGCCTGAACCCAGCGGATTAATGGGTTCTACTAAATTGAAGGAACGTGTCTATCATACACAACACCCTGCAATAGTTCTGTTAACCCGACGGCGGGCGCGAGGTGATCTGACGTTTGCCCGTGTGTTAACCCCCTTGGTTTTTCCATTTACGGGAATAAACATAAAAATCCTATCCTATCCTATATCCTTACGCATTAGGGGTCCCAAAAAAAGTATATATATGTCCCACTGTGTGCACAAATCTGGAAATAATACACTGATAGATGAAATGTGGCAGAGATTTTTATTTGAACTCGTTTGATTTATGAGACCATGGGACTTAGCGATCACACATTTTGTTCTCAATTGACGCCCAATTGCATAGGGTCTAAAGAACAGAAATTTCATTTCGTACATATTCCACGCGCGTAAAACAAGTACTGAGCGTTGTTGTGATTATATAGCAGCTTATCACTTCTGCTGATTGCATTAGAATATGTGTAAACGTCTTAATGTGTTAGTAGCTTTAACAAAAACCAGTTAGTGTCTATTTTATAATATTTAAAGAAAACACTTTTACATTTAAAAACATAATTCTGTAAAACTTTGAATTCAAGTGATGTGGTTTACCCGATGAAGTTTTATGAATCACAAACTGAGACAGTAACAATCAGGTAAGAGAAAATATACCTCTTAACTAAACATGGATATTTATATAGCGTGTTGTTTTCAGATATGCTTTCACTGGACTACAGGGTGCTAAATTGAAAAATTGTAGCCTACCTAAAAAAAACTATTAAAAATATATATAGGGGAAGAGTGCATGGGTAAAATGGGCCCTTTAGTTGCAAATCGGATTTTTTACTGATATAAAGCCCGCTGGACTTAAGTTTTTCATGTGGTGTCACCTAATACCAAAGTCTTCACACATAACATGTTAACTTTCTAATAATTTTTGTAAAATATATTTTATTAACAAAGAAAAATATTTCGTTAGTGGCCCATTTTAGACAAGGGTGTAATCTAAAATGGGCTCCGGCCCGTTTTCGATATTAACATTTCGTTAGATAACAGTATCAATATTCGCTTCCCATATAAACAATGTTATTACTTTTCTTTTTATGATGTAGTTTGTTTTTTTTAATTTAACACTTTGGATTACTGCAATTACTTTTTATTTAATACCCAGTTACTAGTATACTAATGCAATAACACCTTGCTACTTTAGTGGAAGCATAACTATCAATTCATGTTATTAATAGCATTTAGAAAACCCGTTTAGTTTATTGTGAAACACATAATATGACTGTTAGTGCTAAGTCCAGCCCTTTAGTACTGTTAATGCCAAGTCTAGCCCCGTTAGTTACCAAATGACTACAGGGGGCCCATATTAGACAAGTGCCAACATACGACTTAAAATCTCTATAAAAAATTATTTAAAAAAGAAGTTTTATTACTACCAGTAAAAGTAGGTCTAGGCTATATAGTTCTATTTAACTACAGTAAAAGTTATTTTAGTATCTGATCTTTTCTATTATATATTAGCAGAAAACAAAAATTACAAATTTAGATTCAGACCTTCTCAAACCGAAATAACTACAGAAAACATTGAGTTTGGTGATTTCACGCTCAAACTTCGGTTTGGAGATTCCATAATTTGATATACTGACAATGGTTCTTGCAGCAAATTTTATTCTTCAAAATATATTGAGAATTGGAGGGGGCCCATTTTACCCACGTGGCCCATTTTACCCACTTTCCCCCTATATAAATGTGTGACGTTATAAAAATAAAAAAAATTATCTGCAGGGTGGAATTTTTCCAGGGGCCATAAGACAGTCCGACCAGGTCTGGGGTCGGGGCAAAGGGGAGTGGGACAAAGGTTTGAATTTAAACTGAGTAGCTTTAAACAGAATTGCTTTACAAGGGCCGACCGGGTATTGACTGAATAACGGGGACTTTTTGGTTGGGTGTTATAAAATATAATGCTATACTCTGTGCCGCGGAGGGCGTCTTATAATGTAAAATCGGATGTCTAAACCGGCCGGAAAGGCAACAAGTTGGTGGCTGGCGGGAAAAAATATAAAAAAATATATAAAAAAAGTTATAAATTTGTGTCGGCAGTGGTATAAAAATATTAATAAAAACGTGTACAAGGTGTAATATAAAAATATTATAAAATAATGTGAATTCTATACTTCTAAAATATAGACTTATATACAATTTAAAATGTGTTTTTTTAAGTTAAAAACCAGCCGCATAAAAAGGTCATTTTCATGCTTTGGGAGGGTGTGGTCGTGGGTGAATGGTGATTAGAATAAACTATAAAAGCAAATGCTAAAATAAAGAACGTCAACCACCATCCCTTTAAGACGCGTTCATGGTCCCTAACCACAATCAGCATTTTACATGGTTTATACTGTGGAGAATCAGGTTCTTTTGTGGTTGTTTTGCGTGCTTATAGCTATAGCACTGAACCTGACCTGAGTACTCCAACTAATTAAACTGCGTATTGACTCCGTCTCGGAAGGTTTCTGAATTGTGTCTTATAAACTAATTCAGTAAAACACATACAGTTAAACTGATTGACTAGACATGCCTGGAGCAGCGCCCCAGCAGCAGGCGATTTTATTTTTGGTCCTTGTTTCAAAACGCGTTTTCGATAATAAAATAAATGCAAAAACTTTATACACGAAACATTAGCTTGCAAAACGTATGGCATGGGGATTATATCCCGTTGGCACGCACAGGAAGTGAGGCACAAAGGTTTTCAGAAGAGGCGCAAGCTGTGCAGCATGCATATATGGCTTACTTAAACAAATTTCACAAAACTTAATATAATGTGCAACAAATATTACACAAGCCGCGAATGTCGCTACAATACATATATATAGATTGGGTTTGCAAGCAGAAACGGATGGCTCGTTAGGTAAAAACAATCATGTTTACCAAAGATATATTAACCCCGAAGCCCTCTAAGGGCTTCCTGAGGCCTGAAGTTACAGCACTGGAAGTGCTGGAAAATTTTATCGTATCTTTTTAAACCGCTGTGATGTTGCGTGGTTGATGCGAAGAAAAGTACACATAACAAACAGATTTCGTCATGAATACGGTGCAAGAATTTGCAGAATCGCTCTGACAAAGGTGTCATGTATAACTCAATGGGTTAAACATGTTTACTTCGTGGTATAATTTGGAAAAGCGTCAGAATGTGACTGTATTTAGTGTTACATTTGTCTTAGCAGTAGCACCAGTACCGAATAAAGTGTTACATTTTTGAGGTATAAAGTTAGTCATCAGGTCGAAATGATCAGTTTGTTTAGAATATCTTTCATTTGTCTCATCGTGTACACCCGAGCCGTTCTAAGATCGTAAGTACAACATCTTGCATTGATTTCTGCTATATAAACTATTTTGTCGATTTTGTAGAAAAGTCATCAGAACAAGGAAAGTTCGAGTCTCATGTATACTCGACAAAACCCACAAAAACAGTGCGAGTCATCTATATGATGTGTATGTCCGCTCGCCCAAGTTATGTTACTGCAACAGCAAGGCCAATCGATCCCTCATCCACCGCTAAGTTTAACATAAGTGTGAGCGATATAGATTGGGATGGATTTCTAATTCGGTTGCATCGCACAGACAAGATGGAAGGATGGTCCGGCACACTGCGAGTTGACTGGGTTGCTTATACCAAAAGTATATATGTTTATCGCTTCTAGTTTTTGTTAAATACATAAACTGTCTGTGCAAAACAATAACAATTTCCCTTCTTAGAAAACTGTAAAGAGATTTATGAATTGGGTGCAAATAGAAGCGGGATATATTCTTTGTACCCAGCAGCAGATAGGGAAATCCGGGTTTATTGTGACATGGAAACAGATGGCGGTGGTTGGACGGTGGGTAGTGTATTTAATATAATTGCCAAGTATAATTCGATTTTGTGCAATGTTACTCCGGTTTGGTACAAAAATAGGACCTCAAACCTAATGCATCTCTTTTTTGTTGCTGGCATAAAAATATTTCCGCGCCTCCCGTAGTGAGAAGACTTAATGTAATCAGATATCGCAGGTTTGGAAAACAAAAAAGACAGATGTAATTTTTAAACCAAGAAAAATACACTTATCTGTACCAAAATAAAAACAAAAATGACTGAACTATTTTATGTTTGAAAGGTTTTTCAGCGAAGAGTTGATGCTTCTGTTGATTTTTACGTGGGATGGGAAAAATATAAAGCCGGCTTTGGAAGTCTGAGTGGAAACCATTGGTTAGGTAAGAAAACATTACGCAAACGCGTACCACGGCAGGCATTCATATGTTCGAAATTCGTTCATATCGAAGTATTGTGTACTGCAACACATATATAAACACTACGATCATGCCTTTCGATTACTCGTGTCAGTAGTCAAATATCGTCATTGGTCTACGTTTATTTCTTAGAAGAAACCTGTCAAAGCACTAACACGGCTATTTCCAGACAAGCAATAATAAATCGCACCATATGTTAGATAAATATAAGCCTTTAAAATATATATGCATGAGACCCTTCATGTGAAGAACTATATGATTTAATCCTAAATTTAACTACGTATTTTTATCCACAGGCCTAGATAACCTTCACTTTTTAACAACGGATGGAACCCCTCAACAACTTAGAATAGATTTTGAAACTTGTGAAAAAAATTGGCGTTTTGTTAAATATTCGTAAGTGATATTCCAAATGATATGACTGCTTAATTACACTTAACAATTACTATATATACCAGTTATCACTAGAATAGAAATACATTTATCGTTTGCATGGTATTGTAACCTTTTTATGTTTTACAAGTTTAAATATATATACGATATCTAAACAGGCACTTTGCGGTCGATAGCGCTGCCACCAACTACACATTAAACGTCAGTGGTCACAGTGGAACACCAAGTAAGAAATAGTTTATTTTATTTATACATGGTTTTAAAATTTCCAAATTTTGTGAATTTGTGGTGAGTTTTTCACTATAGGTTCGCTGTATATTATATAGTGTATTTAGGTGGCTTACCGTTCTGTCAGTCAAGGTTTTATTCAAGAAACTGTGTCCGGTCGGTTAGCCTGGCGGTTAAGTGCTTCGCCTTTCAATCGAAAGGTTGCAGGTGCGAAACTGGTTGCTAGCTAATCGCTTGTGTTTTTTGGCAAGGCACTTTACGGACATTGCATGGACTCAACGGATTAATGGGTTCTACTAAATTAAATCACAACACACTGCAATAGCTCCGGTCACCCGACGGTGGGTGCGAGGTGATATGACGATTGCCCGTGTGTTAACCCCCTTGGTTTTCCCATTCACGGGGATACACATAAATATACCCTATCCTATCCTATATCCTTTAATTTTCAAGGAGATTCTCTGACGTACCACAGTGGACAAATGTTTTCAACAAAGGATAAAGACAACGACCAGTCCAGTACAAATTGTGCAGTCGATTTACGTGGCGCATGGTGGTATAAGAGTTGCCATCGATGTAATTTAAACGGACCATACCGACCATGTTCCTACACATGCGTCAGTATGGCTTGGCATGACACTAGTTGTGCAGGACTAAATTTCGTCGAAATGAAGCTGAAGCCGGCTTAAAATTAAATATTATTATTATCATTATTATTATTATCGGTTTTGTTTGGAAAAAGGGACATGTATAATTTTTTTCTGTAAACGCTTTCACAAAGATGTCTTGTTAGTCTAAAACCTCCAAGATGTTATTAAACACATTTAGATATGGTGAATAATATGACCTATAGAAAATCCCGCACCCAAAATTTGTAGATTTACACGTGAATTTCCTAAACTCCAAATAATCACGCACATTTTTAGCATTTTATTTTCTATAGCGAACATAGCGCCCAACATTTTGCTTTTGGATAAATAAGGTTATATATACATTTTATTTCTTTTATTGAAATATGCATTGTAAATTATGCTTATTAGACTTTAAATTTTAATTATGTAGCGTGCTCTTTTGAGCAAATAGTTAACCACGCAGTTAATAAATCTGTTAAGGGTGTTTTCCTATTTTAAGGATTCCAAATAAATCCAAAGTCAACTGTGAAATTACGTGTTGAGTTGACTGTTGGTTACTTGAATTGATTTGTCAGAATTTAACTTGGGTTAATCGCCTGGCCAAAGTAACTACATTTTTAAATCTGATTGCACAACTCCAACTGGGTTAAAAAACACAACTAAATCTCTATTTTATTATCTCACTTAAATATGTAGTTTGGAAGAAACCGCACTGAACATTGGCTTTGCCTTATTTTTCTGCTGCGTTGTTCGCTGTACGTATTAAAGCTAAAACATCGTGCATATTTTTATTTAATTTATTATTTAAAAATGTGATACTTATATATGTTACGCCGCCCTTCAAAATGGGCAAGACTGAGCGCCCAGAATGGCACAACAAAGAGTGTTTGGCAATAAAAATCGTCTGTACAGGGCAGTTTGCGATTGCTGGAAAACAATTATAGGTGTTGAAATTCGAACAGAACAATAATCACACAAATAAAAACAACTCTTACCAACTAGTTGGACGCCGTCTACTTTTTTAAATTACACAAAGAAAAAATACGTTATGGGCGACTCGGGGATGCTAAGTGTAAAACAACTTTTAAACAATAGAAATAGCAACGAAATTATTCACATAGAAATGTTACGTACACACACATTTATGTAGATTAAAAGTTAATCTGTATTTGAAGGTATGTAATATTTTTGAGAAATGGTGTCGGGCTATGCTACTTTGCCGTTGAACTTGCCGTTCTGGATCCTGACTTACTTTCACTTCGCATCTGAGTGATGGTTTGGCAAATGGTGCCCCGTGTAAGGAAAGTGTAGATGAGCGGATTCATAGACGAATTGATTGGCAAAAGAATTACAGCTGTCCATGGGTAGATATCGTTATAAAAATTAAGACCATCGCTCGCTATTGATACAAATCCAAGCATACAAACTGGCATCCAGCAGAAAAAATCAGTTGCCACGATGAGCAGGACACGCTTCCCGAGTTTGGCCTTTGGTCGTGGGTTGCTGGAACGCCTTTCTTCAGATCGCGTCTGACTCCGTCGTGTGGCGACGATTATTACGAGGTATGATGTCATCATGGCTAAGAAGGCAACCAAGTTAAGAATGATGACGAATATAGAATAGATCCAGTCGTCATCGCTGGTTGAAGAGTAAAACGCGGGAAGACATAGACTCGTTTTGGAAAAGAAAGTTCGAAAACGAAAAAGGGGAACTACTGAAATCGATAACGCTACTGTCCATGCTATCAACATAGCGAAGCGAAAGATATGCAAGTTAGCTCTTAGATAGTATATCGGACTAACGATTGAAACCATGCGTGTAAACGTGATAACAAGCAACGTGAATACAGATGCTTCGGCTGAAAACAAAGAAAGAAAACCACAAAATCGACACAAGGCGCTGTCAAGTCTCCAAGTTTTTGCAATTTTGTAAAATTCCACCCTGTATACCGAATCCACGATTGCAATTATTAGAAGAAACAATCCCATAAGTAAATCGGCTATTGATAAAACTCCAACAAAACTGGAGTTTAGCTTTCCACCTCTGCTCTCTTGTTTGGGATATTCTTTTGCTCTGAGAATTGCGACCAACACGTTTCCAATAATAGCTATAAGAGCTTGAATCCAGATTAAGGCCCTGATATAGTCCTTAGCAATAAGCCTTTCACAAGATGATATGGCGTCTACAGGACTGCAAAAACGCAAAGATGTTGAAGAAGTTTTCCGAGCGAGACAGCATATAATGAAATCGTTCCCTAAAACATTAATCAGCTTGCTCTGACTTGAGAACAAACTATTATCATATAATACATCTTTGTTTTCAGAAATGTCAACTGTTTCAAGTTTGACAAGGCTAGAAAATGAACCCCTCTCTATTCTTTGAAGTCTGTTATTGTGTAGATTTAAATGTTTTAGTTCTGTGAGTCGACGAAAGTCATGTTCTAAAATTCTTGAAATAAGATTGCTGCTGATATCCAAACGTTCAATAGAAGTGCAGTTCATCAAAAACTCTGGCACACCTTGTAAATCGGATTGAGTATAAATTACACTGAGTAGTTTGCATTCATTTTTCTCATTCAAAACTTGATTTAAAATGGAAGAGTTCATTTCGCGTAGGGACAATGTTGTCAGGGAAAAGATATTCGTAAGAATTTCTCTCATATCCCGTTCACTAACTTGGACTTTCTTTAACAAGAGTTGTGTAATGTTAGAATGCAAGCAAATTCGCTCGGGCCTGCGGATTTGCAGTTGTGTGTTCTCGCAGTTAAATTGATGTTCAGTACAAGCACAGTTGACTTGACAGTTATTGCTTCCCGTATTGCCTTCAATACTGAAGAGGCAGCTGTAAACGGCAACTTTTTATAGCTCCAAAACAAAATAATCATAAAGCATTACTTATAGTAAAAATGGTAATAATTCGCACCTGTGTGCAGTTATGCATGCTTAACCCAATATTATGCTACTAGTAGTTGTAATACTTACTCGTCCGTGAATGCGTCCAAGCTTGCGCAAGCTCTAACGTCACAACTTTGTGGTACGTCATTGCGACATGCTCCAATGAAGTCGGAAAAGGTTTTAAAAGTCGGGGAAGAAAAGTTGGCGCAGTTATTAAGGGTGTCGGTGATTTGGTACAGTGGTAGCACTTCACCACGGGTAAACCCTGCAGCATTGCTTGGCACCTCGTGACAGCTCCAGTTCAGGTCGCTAACCAGGTTAGTGCAATTCACATCTTTTGGCAACCACACGCGAATAGTTGGCACACCAATAATAAGTGTAATCTATGGAACATTTATTTTGTTTGAATAATTTAATAGAACAGCTATGACTATGTAGGTGAGCCAGTCGTTGGTTGACTAAAATGTTCGGTTTCTATGCTGGGTGTTAAAAGTGATTATCTTACTTTTATGTGTATGTACATGCTTTTTTTATCTTTATACTAAATCACCAAAACAATGTTCAACTTAGCGTTTACAATACCTGAACTATGTCGTTTCCGTTAAGAAATAAACTTGTTAGACTTTGGAGATCGTGAAGAAATCCGTTGTGTAACGACGTCAGGCAGTTGTTGCTCAGGTCTAAATGTTGTAGGGAGTAGAGTCCATCAAATGCATTTGAGTGGATGTATGAGATTATGTTGTTTCCGAGCCACATAATACGCAATGTGCTTCGAATGGGGTAAAATTCGCGAGAAATCAACCTCTCTAACCGGTTTCCATGTAGTGAAAGAAGTCGTACAGTCGGAATCCCTTCTAGTGGTGGAATTGTGGCAAAATAATTGAAGTCCAAGTTCAAAACGAGTAAAGTAGGGACGTTAAAGGAAATTGAGTTTTCAGTAAGTCCAAGTCGGTTTAAATAAAGTATGCCGAGATTAATGTTATTTAGGAGATTAACGTCAAGCTCTGTGAAGCTGAGATTGACTAATTTCAGAAGCAACAAATTTGATAGTGAAACCAGTTTCTCGTTGGTCAAACGGTCCACAAATGAATGCCGTAGTGTTAAAATCCGACTGTTGTTGGGAACACAGGTTTCGTCTTGGAGTGTAATTTCAAATTTACCCAACTCAAATGGGTCTTGTATGCAAAACGGAGGCTCACAAACATCGCAAGTTTCGTTGCAAAAATGGCCCTTCAAGCCAAACCTGCAGTTCTCCACATCGACACCTAAAATAACTTAGTAGTAAAAGGGGAACCAAAGATCTCACACCTGGTCGCCTTACCTCGCAGAGGAGCTTCTTTCGTGATCAAAGTTGTCAGATTATTGCACATTTCTGTAACAATTAAATCGGTTTTTAATGTTACTGAAAGTAAAATATCGATTGGTTCTATTACGAAGGTAGGATTTAAGGTGTCTATCAATATATTGTAAAGGTAATGAAGCCTGCTGATTAGATTTATTAATTAAAAGTGTGTAAATGTATATTCACGTAAACCGGTTAAAAGAGAAAATCGCATTATGGTGGGTGGCACTAAGCTTCACAGGTACCTTGGCACAGATATTCGTCCGATCCGTCTTTACAATCTTCAAATCCGTTACAAAGAAACTGGCGAGCGATGCAGATGAAATCGAAGGCGCACTGAAACTGATCCGCCTCGCATTCTAAATGAGATTGGGTGGAGACCGAATCAGGAAACGGCCAACCCACCCTAAGTAAATAAACCGTACAGATACAGACAATGCGTTCAGGTTTAATTCCAATCGATTGGATCGGTACGAACAATAGATTTGGAATCATCCCGTCACGACTATGACGTTTTAATTTGAAAATGTCCATGTCATGGTCACATCAATGAAAACATACATTTGTCATTATCGTTTAATATGTTTACACACTGGTACCAGTATAACAAATAGTTTGTCATAAAATTTACACTTATCTTATTTCATTATTTTGTTCATTTGAAAAGCCAAGAGATATCCAATAGTATTTAAAAAGTTTCATTGCGATTTAGCTTACCAAAGCATCCTATTTCATCCGAAATGTCATTGCAATGCTTTACGCCATCACATTTGGAACCTCGACGAATACACTGTAAATTGTCATCACATTTCAAACCAGATAGACATTCTGCAACGACATTCAGTTTTCAGTACGCCGAATGCGAATATTTCTAATCGGACTACCTTTCTTATCGTATTATCGTATTATATTCAATGTTGTTCGTTCAAATTTGCAAATAATAGAAAATTAGTATCATTAATTCATTTGGCTTATGAGACTTTTTTGTCTCATAATCACTTTCGGCGAAATACTATTTTTTTTAAAATTAGGTTAAACGACGATCTGTTTTTCTTAATGTTATACGGTGTGTATTTACTGAAATGTGATTATGTCTGTAATTTTGCAGTTTTACCTGATTCCGTTTAAATTAATCATCCGGCGTCTGCTTTAATTATTCCTATTTATAAGACTGCCACGAAGGAGCATAATATAAACTAACAAACTAAGTGTTGTGAATGGCAAATGATGAGATAAAAACTCACGATAAGATTGACAATCTTGTTCGTCCTCTCCATCCGAACACTGTACCGAACCATCACATCTTTCCACTGCTAAAATGCATATTCCGTCTACCGGGCACTTCCATTGGGATTGACTGCATTCTGTGGCAGGACAAAATATTTGATAAAGTTCTGACCTGCATCCTTTATATGCAATTAGCCAAACATTAAATACAGCCAAAAAGGCCACAGGGAAAACAACTCTAAACTTTCAATATTTAATAGTATTGGTCTAAAGCACATCTCAATTTCCAATTATTTCTACTCTATTGTGATCAAGTCGGTGGACTGCTTACCCCAATCCAAACAATCAGTTTCATCTTCATTGTAGGTTGTGCAATCGTCATAACCGTCGCATCGATAGAAGTTGAATATGCAGGTTCCTTCCAATGTGCAAAGCCACTTATCAGACGCACATACTAAAACAACAAGCATTTTGAAACATTAACTTGGCAAGGCGCTTTGTTGTCTGAACCCAACGAATTAATGGGTTCTACCAAATTGAAGGAACGTGTCCATCATATACAACACACTGCAATAGCTCAGGTAACCCGACGATGGGCGCGAGGTGATCTGACGATTGCCCATGTGTTAACGCCCTTGGTTTTCCCAGTCACGGGGATAAACATGATTATCCTATTCTATAGCTTTGTAAAAAAAAACATTTGAAATTTACGACATTTTTTAACAATTTAGACAACAACACAACTATAATAGTTCATCTATATAACAATATGGTTTTTATTTTTCTGTCATTTATTATCAAATACGTTCGACGTTCATTTTGGTAGTTTTTATGCTTTAAACCATACGCAACCCAACCCATTTGCTGTCTACACCATATAAAAACACGGACATATTTGTTGGGTCGAAACAAATGTGAAAATTGTTTAAAAACTGCACATGCGCAGTGGAGAAATGTTGCGATTTTCTTTGAGATTTTTTTTTACCCAGCTGGTAAAATTAATTCAAATTTCTTTTTGCTAAAGACTCTACTATTTACATATTTTGGTTATTCTTACCAAGAGTTGGCGTCGTTGTGTCTTCTATCATTGTGGATGATGAATTGAAACCCAAAACTACAAATAAATAAGAAAGTTGAAAATTTACAAAAAAATTCTTCAATGTTTGTTGTACTCTAAAATATAACAACGGCGGTAGGTCTGGCTATATAGCTCTAGAGTGTAACTAACTATTCAGTTTTGTTGGTTGATTTACAGGATTTGATATTCAAGTTTATTCCCGAGGTGGAAAAACCACAGGCGTTGCAACACGATTATTTTTTTAGAAGACCGCGTACACGCAGTCTGTTTTGAGCTATTCCTGTCTGGTTAGTATTTGTAACTTAAAAAAAAAACTTTACTGATTAACATTTTAAAATAACAAATAAAAATAACACACAAAAAGGGGGTTAAAAAATAACACAAACTAACAAATAATACAACTTCGATGTGTGAACGCTAAATCATATTTTACTATAAAACCGCTGTGACAAGAGAGTGTCTTGTCCAGATTATGTATTTTTTAATGTTTTTTTTCAATCACGGAACACCACAGGGATTCACACGAAGCAGTAAAAATTAGCCAGTATATCTAGACCGAGAGCGTTTAATTGCTTTAAGCGGGTGTCACTTGATTACTTTTAATGACAATGGCCGGCTTAAAACTTTAACAGATATATGCCATCCTGATATCATATATAGTGATACGGACCTTGGTTGCGCTTAATTGTATAGTTATAGATTAAACATACCAGCAGATGTAGATGGGACGTTTTCTTCCGAACCGGACGTTTCCAGCATCACAGACACGATCTCTTGTCCGCTCGAGACACCTGTTATAATTTACAACCATCGTAACAGTGTTATTTTCAAGGCTAAATTTAAGTTAGTTAAGTAATATACGTACAAAGTAATTATTGTGTTAGTTCAGATACTAAAAAACTTTAAAAATACCAAATGCTGCGGGAAATTAGTATTTTCGTATTAAATTCGCGTTTAAGAGTTATACACTATAGTTAAGTTTGTAAATCACTATCCGATGTTAAAACTAAAAGGGAAATATACGTACCTGCAAAATAAAGTGCAAATAAAATCGTACACATGTAATTTTTAATTGCTAAATACATTTTCCTCAATAACAATTATATATTTTTATTATTACTGATTCTACAATTTCCGTAGTTCTGCAAATAACATGAACGTACAGTTAGCTGAATAATTTACTATCTCCCTAGTGTATTACAAAACTGCTGATACCCGGCGATCGTCATTAATATTCTGTGGTATATGTGTGGTCGTTTTAATACTGTTTTGAATAATGGTACTGTTTTTCTCATCATGGAAAAGTCAGCGGCCGTCAATATAAATTAAAAATCGTAATGTTTTCCACCCGTCATAACACGAGTTAGAGACAAAGAATGGTTTGGTTCATTGAACCCGAAAGGTAAAACCTTGACTTGGAAAGATTTCGGAAGGGTAGGTACCTCTCATACCCAAGTCGCCAGTTTAGTCTTTGGTAATGATAAGATTGCCGGAAAAGGGGCCCCGGGTAAGCTGTCAATCAAACGAGATCGATTCTTCGTTGGACGATTTCTATTTTTACACAGAGCAAACGAAGTGTGACAGTTTCGTTTCCAGCAAAAGTAACATTGTCTATTCTCGTTCTTGGTTTTGCGAGACGGTGAGATTGTCAAGGCCGAGTAAATTGGATAATTCGTAGACGCAATGTCGCCTGCTTTATTTCGTAAAGGAGGCCCAATAACAAAATCTTTCTCAGTATGTATATATATATCCCTGAAGAGTATCAACCACGTGTTAGATATCTCTGTTTTCAAAATACATTTTACCTGCCCGCTTTATATTTTTTAAGCAGATTCTCCATGTTACTTCACCACACTTGGTATATTATAATTTACCTATAAATATGTTTGCGCAAGGATAAACGTAAGGTTCCCGCTCAAACTTGTTATTATATAATTTAAAAGAAGTTTATATACATTTTTTATATATGTGAACGGCTGTATGTTATCTACATATTTCCCTGTTATCTACCTTTTAAAATGTTGATTTAGGTGAAGGGACACACATTTTTTGATTTTCTGCTCTTTTTCTTTTTGTTGTTTGTTAAACACCTAACGGGGCTGTTATTCGTATCGTACAAAAAAGGTATACATGATAAAGGTATACATGATATAGATGTACATGATTTTTATTTTTGTGCAATCCAGAGAGGAATCCCTGCTAAACCCGAAATCCTAAAAGCAAAAATTTTTGATTGTCGTTTTCTCGATACCGGAACATTTTTAATAGGACTTATAAGGCATTAAAAATTACGACTCACCTCTGCCATGTGAAACCAGAACAGCCAAAACCAACGAAAATCAATATATGCTTCTTATGGCTGACTTTTGACAAACACGACACATCTGGAGCGATTTTCAGCTTGCCCGCCAAAATTGTTGTATAACGAGCCCTTAGACCAGAAGAATATGCGCAATAGGGTTTTATTTTTACAAAAGATAAAACTTAAGTTTTAGTTAAAATCCGGTTTTGGAATGATTAGACTAAGTTATCTAACTTTTCGAATAATTACAACCCACTTGTACCACTTCTTTCAGTTAATTACCTGTTGTTATAAATACATCTAGATTATTTAAATAAATATTCTTGAAAATTACAACCAGTAAGGTTCGTTCCGGTATAAACGGCCATATATTAGTTTTGGGGTATTATGCGAAATTGTGGATTTTATTACCAACACTTTAATGCAAACAAATCTATAGGTGTATTTTTTTAATCTTTTCGACTATACTTTGAAACCAACATGTGTTCCTATGAACCAAATAATAACGACTAAGCTCATTGTATGAAATTGCTATGACCGATATGCCAGAAACGAAACAAAATCTCTTTCATTGGTTGTATTCCTTGTCGTGAGAATTTGTTATAACATTTCACCATGCCTTTCCGGCTGGTTAGTCTGCATGGCGGTTTAGTTCGTCGCCTTTCAATCGAAAGGTTGTAGGTGCGAAACTGGTTGCTAGCTAGTCGACTGTCTTTGGGCAAGGCACTTTATGGACATTGCCTAAACCCAGCGGATTAATGGGTTCTACTAAATTATGTCAATCATATACAACACATTGCAATAGCTCTGGTAACCCGACAGTGGGCGCGAGGTGATCTGACGATTGCTCGTTGTTAACCCCATTGGTTTTCCCATTTGCGGGGATAAACATGAATATCCTATCCTATCCACCATGCTTTAAATAAAGGATGACCGATTGGGTTATTACCGAAGTATGGCGCTATGGAGCCAATTTGTGTTTACGATTGCTGCGCCCTATCACCCCACTTCAAACTCGATACTTGAGTATTCCCCCGTCATTCTGTCAACACATTCTTACACTAAACACACAATACACATTCTGGTGTTTTATATCCAATTAAATCTGGTTTCTGCTTTAATATACGCAGACATTGTAAAGAAAGACATTTTATATTTTATTTGATAGACGGTTCAACAAACTTTCGTAAACGTTTATTGCGTAACTTAAACTTAACCCTTTTTTCGCGTTTTCCGTTTCAAAGGCTGAGTAAACAACCGCGTCCACTCGGAGTTATGTAGCAACCAGGATTATTATAGTCGCAACACGTGGACAGTAGACTAATTCGATGAGTCAGTTCAAAAGAGATAAAAGTTCAGCAAGTTAATCCAAAAACAAAATGTGAAAATATGGATAAACAAAAAAACTTTTTTGATAAAATAATAATATTAGGCAAATCAGTTATATTTTAATTTGTTATTATATATATATATATATTGATGAATTTCTGGCTATTTTATTTCTTTACAATTTAAAGGTTATAACTATACTAAATATAGTGATTTGAATAGTCCGCCATTTTGATATAATAAATTTAGCTTTCATTTAGTCCGAGGTCAGATAAAATATGAATGCGTCACCGTCGCCTGGCATAAGCACGTAAATAAATGCTTATGTACATAATCTTTGTTAAATCATACAATAAACAACAGTATTTTAAGAGCTATATATATAAATTTATAACGCACGACGACGAACAACAATTCATATTTTTCTCTCAATGATTAGTTCTCGAGTTTGGAATATACCAACGTATTGACAATGTATTAAATTTTGGTGTAGATCGCAAAAAAATCAATTTGTAAATAAACGTTAATTAGACGTTGAATTCGTATTTTGTATGTTACCATATGACTGAAAGCAGGCAGGGATTTTAATTTTGTACTACAAACACCATTCAAAAATTATATTTTCAAGGTTGAAAGGAGTTTTAATAGTTTGATTTTTCAGGTCGAATTGCAGGTAGTTTATTTCTAGGAATAAGTGAGCGAATAAAACGAAATTTGATTCGCGTTCAACTGGAGGTCAAATTCGCGTTAAACTAGAGGTCAATGTTCTGCCTAAAATGTAAAATGAATTTGTCAGACAATTTAATCCACTCTTGGTTTCTTTTAAGTTTGGCATTGACAATAAAAGGTACAAGTATATATCTTATTTTTTTAATTTTAACTCGTTTTACAAAAAAAACTTGTAAAATTAACGGTCGTGAATTGTCCTGTAGAAATTTTGAAATTATCTTAAGCATACTGCAATAGCTATAACGCCACGTTGGGCACGAAGTAATCTGACGGTTATCCGGTTTAATAACGTCACTTGCGTTTTTACATTTTCGGTGATAAATATATAGTATCCTGTAGTATGAACCCTCTCGAGGAATCAATTAATGGTTGCGATCATTACCCCATTAAAAAGTATTGTATACTAACTGTTCTAAAAAAAATAAGCATTGTTTTTATTAATCATGTCTCAAATTTAAAACGATTTTATATTTTTGTTCCACATCATTCACCAATTGTGGGACCAACTTTAGCTCAGTGGTTTAGTTCGTCGCCTTTCAGCTAAAGGGTTGTAGGATCAAAAATGGTCGCTAGCTATAGTCAGTGGTATCCTTGGGACTTTTCCTGAACCCAGCGGATTTATGGTTTCTACTAAATTGAGAGAACGTGTCTATTATACATATACAACACACTGCAATAGCTACGGTAACTCGACGGTGGGCACAAGGTGATCGGACGATTGCCTGTGTGTTAACTCCCTATGGTTTTCCAATTCACGGGGATAAACATGAATATCCTATCCTATTCAATCGTAAAACATGGTATATGTTTGATCGTGTAAACCTTTTATATTCGTAAAAATGGCATCAGTTGACACTTTCATCCGACAGCCGAGTATGACATGGAATCTGTCATTAAAACTGCGCTGGACGCAGCTGGAAACATCGACATGGACGATTCATTTTACAAGTACTCATACGATGGGACGGGGTACTACGTTAAAAGCGGCGGAAATGCGATGTACGATGGGTCCCATTTGACCTTTCAAAGTAACAAGGTGCACATTGTCCTTCTATTTTAAAATAAAATGATAGCGATTTTATATTTGATCTTAATAAGTAACCAAAAATGATCATATAATTTAAGGTGTGAACCATTGACGCCAATTGTATGGTTGAGCTCATTGATAAGGCATTTAAAAAAGGGTTTCCACAACCACTGTAGTCTGTTTTAAAATCGCAATACCATTCGGCAATACTACAATTTTTCTATTATTTTCCACAGGTTTCATTTTCGGAAGTGAATTTAAATGGAGCGGCGGAATATGGGAAAATTTACAGGTCAGTTAAATGGTAATTAATTTGAAAAAAAACGACTCTATTTTGATTAAACACACTACCTATATGGAAACACCCAATATTATAAATATTTAGCAGTTGCGAACAAAGCAATGTATTTTACCATAAATATAAGATAATGTGGGCTAAAATTATTAATACATTAAATCCATAATAATTTGCAGATACCCAAACTATGTCTTTGGGACGAAAGCATCAAGTCCATTCATTGCATTGATGGCAATTGATAACCAAGACGAAGAATTTCACAATTATAGATTACAGGTGAATTAGTAAAAACTCTGAAATGTGTAATTTACATTTTACCGATTAATAAGAAAAAGTACTTATTAAATACATGATAATTATGTGATAATTTAAATTGGACGTGACGACTGTCCCTTTTAATTTTTTTTCTGCAGGTACTTTTGGGGTGATACATGATAATATTGTAATAATATGGATTAGATATTACGATTGCCCTTTTAATTTTTTTCACTACTCAGTAATTTACATTTTACCGATTAATCAGTAAAAGTACTTTAGGGGTGATGCATGATTATATTGTAATATATAGATTAAATATTACGACTGCCCTTTTAATTTATTTCCCTTCTGCAGGTATCGGGCTATCCTCGTGCGTTGCTCAGTGGTTATTCTACAACGCACAGCGACGTACTAATTTTGGATCAAACAATGATCAACTATTACGTCATCGAATATTACAGCGACACAAGGCCAACAGTCTGTGAGATTTACTTTACAATGGATAACGTAAGATTTCTGCGAATTTATTTTAACTTTACGGCTTTTGACTGAACCATATAAGTCCACGTCCCTATATGTTGTTTTTGCATTCCAATGGATCCGTTAAATGTTGTTTAAATTATAATTTTTTAGTTTAACAAAGCATTAATAAGAATGTTTAAGAAAACATCATGGCAATATTTTCGGAGCGATGGTTTTGTCAGTTTATATCGAAAGAAATTGTTTGAAATCACATATTAAATTTACCCAACAAAATGCGCGTTTGACAAAAATGCAACTTATTGATTTTCAGACCGCATCACCTAACTATGAATTTGCGGTAGAACCAAGAAGTGACAACGATTCATTCAGTTTAAACGTGGCAAGAATCACGGGAGCACCCAAGGACGTGTTACTCGTTTACGTGCTCATATCCAAGTAAGCTAAACTGCTAGCATTTTAAATGTTATTTTTCTGGACGCAGGTGGTTTTCAACTGCTAACGGAACTGTTACACGCGATGTTTTTTGATTAAAATAAAAATTATCAAGCAATTATTTATTTTGATAAAAACGCAGGTCTCCAGGCCACCCCCTTACCCCATTCGACATCCAGAACATCATTGTACCCACTGCACGTTCTTTTAACAGAGGTAATCAAAATAAATTTACGGAATGATTTATTTCGTAACTAGGCGGTTCTTATTATCTACTGTCCCGTGTTAATAAGTAATTTAATATAAGCAGTCTTCATACGCTTGTTAATAAGTACCTAGATTTTATTGTCGTTTTTATTCGAACGGGTATTTCCAAAATTCTTTATGTACATTTGCTTCGTGCCATTGTGAGTGTTTTTTACTTTAAAGTTAAATGATATTTAGTTTTAAACAGAAAGCTACCGTGCTTTGGGCGTTTCACCTATAATATTAAATATATCGATTTTTAAGATATTCTGTTTAATGTTGTTCCGTTTTACCGCAATACAAACAAATTATAGTCTTTGTGAAAACAATCCATATCAATGTTGGTTATTTATTTATATTTCAGTACCCAAAACAAGCGACACAGTCGCGTATACCGGCTCTTTGCTGAGGTTGTTTGCCGAACAAATTTCAGTCGAGATAAGCGAAAAACTAACATACCCAACCTCATCGAGTTGGGTAACCGGATTTTCAACTATCCTCGGGGGAGCTGTTTACTCAACGTGGGGAAATAAGGTGAGCTTAATGTGCTAGCGAGACTGTGGTATTTTGAAACACAAAGTCTAAAGTACACTGATACACTGTTCCGGTAATAAAAAAATGTCACAGTCAGGTGGAATTGAAACCACTTTTTATTCACACGTGTCGTTGGTAAGTTAGCTTCTATGAACATCTTGATGATTTTTTTGTGATGAGGAACAACGCCTTACAACCGAAGGGTTACATGTTCGAAACTGGTCAGTCGTTTCCTTGGGCAAGTCACTTAACAAACATTGCCTGAACCCAGCGGATTAATGGGAACTACCAATTTGAAGAAACGTCTTATTCATATACAACACTTTGCAATAGCTCCGATAACGCGAAGGTGGGCGCAAAGTGGTCTGACGATTGCCCGTGTGTTAACCATCTTGGTTTTCGCATTTACGGGGATAAACATGAAAAACCTATCCTATCCTATTCCACATTATATATACTACAAATCTTAAACTTGGTCTATGTAAGTTAAATTTTTATTAATAGTTGCGCAGCAAAACGCAGCAATAGCGTTTTCCATAGGTTCGGGCCGGGAAGTTGGATGACTCGTTAATTAGGGACATCATAAAACTATTATTAGAAAGCGATAACCCTTGGAATATTTAATCTATCTAAAATATTTTAAAAATACCATTTTTTATATTCTAAATGATGATTTCCAACCTATTATTTATACCATATTGCACTGTAAACCGATATTCTTCGAATAAAGGTCAGTTAAATTTATTTTTGATAGTCTTGTGGAAAATACCGTATTTATTTTAGGATCCGGAATCGGCGCATATATATATGTCTATTTACTTCACATTAAAATAATAATGGAATAGAATTAAAATAATAATGGAATAGAACAGCATAATTTGATATTTAATGGGAAAGTGCAATCTAAAATTGTCAGATTACCTCGCGAACACATAGGAAAGCCTTCTCACGCGGGTAACGTCAAATTGCCTCGCGCCGTGAGGCACGTTATCTTATGTTTGGTAGTATGACTCAAATTGTCTTATTTAATGTCAAATTGTCCACTCGATTAAGCCGATGTCTGCTCAGTGCCTGTCCAAAGAACACAACTGAGTAGATAACAACTAAGCCATTTCGTAGGATATTTTTTGGGGTATTAACCCTATGGGTTTTTCCCTTGTCACAATTAATCTTAGCTGCTATGTGGTAGGTTGGTAAACGCAAACGATAAATGTATAAATTTTGCATAAAAACGGTCTTAGGGATAAGCTCATCATGGATTCCAATTTCAGACCAATAAAAAATATACATGAGTTACTTTGATCTGAAGAGAACACATATTGTTTTCAATGTATGTTTTCTTTTATTTAGGATAAAAATTTCAAAATTCAAATTATTTTCACCACAGTAAATACTGTGATCATATTAAAAAATGCAAAAAAGCATAACCAAAAGTCTATTTTTCAGTTTGTTGTGTAGTACTTTTGTTATTGCGAATCTAATTCTTAGTTTAGTAAAATTTGGGGCTTATGGTTTTAATAAACAACAGCACAAGTCACAGCAATTTTTATTTTGATAACTATAAGCTTTACTCTGCTGTAACTTTTAGTGAAGTTCGTGCAATAATTTTACATACAATGCTTGTTGGCTAATGTGTAACAGGAATCTTGTGTCTTCCAGGTTGTTTCATCTGAGGATATTAGCAACACTGAGCGGACTATATTCTACGAGCAGAAAAAATGGTTAATTTATTTTTATATTTTTCAATTTTATTTTTCTGCTGCAGCGCTTGCCACCATTATTAAAAAAACACAAAACATGTCAAACATACTTAAACAAATTTACGAAAATTAAAACAAAGAGCAAAAGTGTGGCAAGGTACTTCACCAAAACCGGAAGGCACCAAAAATGTAGTTTGTTGACTCCTTGGGAATTTACATACCTAAAATGTATACCCTAGTATGGTTATATTGCTAAATATGTAAATACATATTTTTAAATCTAGTATAATTTTCTTTTATAGTTTTACCCCTTGTGCTAAAGGCATAAAGAGCAAATTTACTTTGCATTATGAGTGCAAAGGGTAAAGTTTACTAATTAAGGCTACAATTTGGAACACTGGTCATTTTTTATAAAACCTTTTAGCAACATATATATAATTGTAAGTACAACAATAATATATGATTACATTTACTTGCAGCTACCAGGACTTTTGCATCGGGACAAGAGCAAATCATCCATTTACCGCACTGATGTGGATTGACAGTCCTGATTATAATATTTATTCTATTAAGGTTTGAAAGTTTAATGTTTTACCATGGTATTTATGCAGCACCTACCTTTATTGCTAAAACAAATAGATTTTTCTTTTTTGACAACCTTATCAGTATACTTAAGATAACAATGTTATGCAAACATTTTTCAAAATGAGCAACTTTTAGGTGACAAGTTATGCGAACCTGTATGGAAATGAGTCGTACACTGAATACCACTGGATATGTTGGACGTTTTAGGTTCAAATGGTTACCTATGATGTCACTCACATACATGGGTAGAATGCATCCTAGCATCTGTGAAGTTTATTTTCAAGTCATCAACAAACAAGTAATAATTATTCTAAACTGGTATTATTTGTGACTTTTTCTCGCAATTTAGGATGTCCATATTATAGGTTTTGTGTGTAATATTTACAAAATACTTAATGCACAGAATTGAACCTTCATTTGCAACCTACATATACAGCCAGTCAGTTTTATTTATTGCCTTTCTCCCTTGCATATTTTTTTTGCATATACAGGAGTGGAATTCTGACGTATTTGACTCAAAGTATAATGTCACATTCGACGATTCATATTATTTGTCAAGTACAATCCTGTTTAGTGGGAGAATTCGGAGGGTTCTCTTGGGTTATTTTCTTCTTTCCAAGTAAGATTATCGGATGAACATATTACCATTTGAAGTTTTAAATAAGATTTAGTAAAAATATTTATTTTTTTGCAATCAGAATTTATATATTTCTTGTAAACCAATCGTACAGTTTTCTGTACTGTCTGTGAAATGTAAAAATATATAAAATGATAATGATTTTAAAACATATTTGAGTTTGTTATAAATCAAAGTCATTCTCATGTTTTATTAACCTTGAAACTCGAATTCCCTTTTGTATTTTGGACTTTTTAAGGTATCCAGGCAACGGTTTAATCTCTGAAGTTGAAGTCCAAAACTTACTGACAAGTATTGTGTCTTCAGTAACAAATTGTAAGTAAAAAATTTTGTTTATATTAGAATACTACTTTAGAATGTGATGTTAGTGTTGACTTTAAAAGAAAGTGTTTAAGATGTAAAATTAGGTCGTATTCTTACAACAAACTTATTATTATTCGTGTTTATTACCTGATTTTTTAATATTGAATCTTGATTAACTTTCAGCTCTTCAACACACCACTATTAATAAAGGTAATTACTATGTTTATCTCCTATTTTTTTACATGCACAAAAAGTTGTATATAGTCCGAACATTTAGTCTGGTTTAGTGAGGCACCTTTCAGTCGAAAGGTTGCAGGTACGAAACTGGTCGCTAGCTAGTCGGTTGAGTACTTGGGCAATTACTTAACAGGCATTGCCCTAACCCAGTGGAGTAATAGGTTCTACCAAATTAAAGGAATGTCTTAATTATACAACAAACTGCAATATCTCTAGTAACCTGACGGTGGGCGCGAGGAGATCTGACGATTGCCCATGTGTTAACCCCCTTGGTTATCCCATTTGAGGGGATAAACATGAATATTTTATCCTATCCTATATACACCATAAAAATTTTAAATAAAGATGAGATTTTACACATATCATGTCTCCTATAGTTCTATGTCAATTTGCTTCTTTTACAATCCAGATCTTACTCTAATCTATACAGCTTAATAAAGGTTTAAAATAAGCATGTGAATAATATTTAGTTATATGCTGTCTATTAAATATGTATATTACACTTGTATCAAATCAAATTAACATCAAAATAAATTGATATTTTTGTTTATGTTTGTAGATCAAGTCATACGAAGAGGAAAACGTTCGTTACCAGGTAAATATTTTAATCAAAAATAACGCAGTAATAAATGTATAAACGATGTTATTAGACATTTTACCATTACCCACATGGCTGAGATATACTAATCTTATAAACAATTTTTACTTTCAGATTATTCAAATGCCACTCACATTGTCAGCTCCCAAGGTACATTTAATTTAAATTTTAAAATTATCGGTAAGACCATTTTTAATCATCTTAAATGATCAAAATATTGATAAGTGATAATATACTTCAACTGTTAAAAATTGCCCAGTGGTTAAGTGTAGGAAATAAGCAATATTTATGTTTTATCTCTGTGAATCGTAAAATAGCATTGGATAGAATAAGGTATTAATGTTTAACCCCATGAATGGGAAAACGCAAGGGGCGTTAACACACAAGCAATCGTTAGATTGCCTCTTATTCACTGTCTGGTTACCGAAGCTAGTGTAGTGTGTTGTGCATAAATTAAGCCGTATTATTAATTTACATTAATTGACGTTTTCCTTAACCTATTAATCTCTTGGGTCCAGGTAATGTCCACTAAGTGCCTTGCCCAAGGACACAGCCGACTAGCTAGCGACCAGTTTTGAACCTACAACCCTTCGGTTAAAAGGCAAGTACTAACCCACCAAGCCGGTCGAACTGAATTACCTTGCACTGTTCACCTTTTGGCTGCCTGTAGACCATAGTAATTGAGCTATCCGACCGGCCAAAGATACTTGCATGTTACTTTAACATATTATCTTCCCTTGACGACCAACTTTTAGAGCAAGACGTCCACTCTCAAAAAGAAAACACAGAGACAAAAAGGTCTTTAGGTGAGTGGATACACATCTTGTTTTAAGCATTTTTCGTCTGAATCGGTGAGTTTCTGGTGATATTGATTGGTTGTAAAATGAATGAAACTAACAAAACATTTTAAATATAAAATAAAATATCATGTACTGACAAATAAAGTAAATTAATCTTGACAATTTTGTTATGTAGTTGTTTTACCATGGAAACAAATGTTTAACTGAACTAAATCAATACAACTATTCCAATTTAGAGGAGAAAACCCAATATGAAAACCAAACAATTCCAGAAAATGAACCAAGCCTGGGTATGAATCATTTGTTGATGTTTGATTTCAAAATACCTTTCGGTATTATGTTTGAACAAGATTTGAAAACTGATTTGCTCCTTTTAATAGATTATTCTGAGTAAAACCATATTGTTTTTGTGATTTCAAAAAACATTTATTCATTTCAAAAAATGTAAAAACACCTGCATTTAATAAAATTAATCTTTAAAGTATGCGCAAATATATGTCTAAAGCAAACTATATTGATTAAAGTAAATGTCTGCAAGCATATTTATTGGGTTTAAATCAAATATGTACACCTGTAAAGAGTACTGTAAGATGTACAATTCCGATAATTACGACTATATTTCAGGAAAACAATCCTAACCTAATGCTAATGTATGAAATAACACGTAGTCAGGGACGTCGTCCTGTTTCTTCAGATAGAGACGTCGACCTGGTTTCTAACTATATTAAGAAATCTTAATTCGTATAAATGTAAGGATTTTTTGGAGGATGGTTTTAAATGCACCGGGTCGAAAAAAGCCGACAAGTCTATAGTTTTGATGACTGTTTTTGATGAAGGCAATTGCATTGAACTCAATACTAATATAAACAAATAAACCATCATTTGTTAAATATAAATTGTGAGGCCATCTATTAATTCAAGATTAAAAATCTGACGTGTTTCTAAATTTTAGTGTTCAGACAATCCCATGTTTTATTGTTGTTTGCCAGATTTAGTTAAACAAAATGATTAATCAGCATATCACTACATAATGCCTTATTTAATCTTTACTCTTCTTAACTTAAATCACAAATATAGATTTGTTAGACCTATAATATACAATACAACCATAGGTATGTAACCTTTATTAAAATGAAGTAACAGACTAACTGGTTTTGCTCAAGGGTACAAAGCATCAAAGGGTGAGATTGTACACAAACAGTGTTTATTCCATTGATTTTTTTTACAATCCAGACCTTTGACTTCATACCGCTTAATAAAGATTCACAATCAATGTGTAAATAGTTTTATATACCTTGACAAAACATTTTGCAGTGGGAATGTTGATTTACATGGTAAAAATAAAAAAAATAGAAATATGCTGTTTTTTAACTATTAATATTACACTTTGTTCAAAAACGAATTAACGTCAAATTTAATTGATGTTATGACGCAGCTACAAACAAAACAGCTTAAAATTAGAAATAACCTATTAAAGAATAAACCAACGTCTGCCAAGTGGGAAATGATACTATACACCATGATTATTACAATACATTTTTTAACCTTACATATGGAAAATTAGCAGTTAATTAGATGTTTAAGTAAGTATTCTTACTCTTGTAACTGAAAAACAAAGTTCCCTAACAATACTGTTAAAACAAGAATAATAGCATAGGAAATGGCTAATTAAACAGGTATTGAGTAGTTAAACAACATGCTAATACCCATGACAACCTTGATCTTAAAACTGTGCTGATAAATGTGTGTTTAAGTACAAATGTTTGTTTTATAGGTTTAATGACATAATCCATTCTTATATTTAAATTATTTTCATGATATAGATATAAGGATTTCCGACACAATTTTGCGTTTTGTTGTTAAACAGTGTTGCTTTCCTTGAGAGTTATTATTTGTATATTGAACACGTCTTTCATATTTTTATTTTTAAAAAACATTTTTACAGACTTCACCAGCTCAGTCCATTCGATAGAAGATGTTGGTAAGAATTTTCAATTCATAGATAATTTGGTCTAACAGTATTATTTTACATAGGTTTTTCATAGGAATAATAAAATAAATAGTTGTTTTACAGCAAACAAGAAAAAAACTTATTTCTTGTTTCTATCTCTATGTATTAGTTAACAACATTCATTATAACAGATGAATTATCAGATTGTCTTATGCATTGCATCAGGTTAATGGCGATTGCAGTGTGTTGTATCTTTAATATAACTTTCATCAGTCGTTAAGTGCCGATGGCATCCAAATTATAGCTAGAGTTAAAGTAGTACTGGTCTAATCAGAATCCATATTCTTTATACGACAAATTCAGAGCTATAACAATAGAATATTGCTTTAATTTTACTTGGTAAGACGGGCTACAAATGAGGTAAACAACTAGAAAAATTGTAAATTTTTTTTAAAGGATCAATGCAAGAATGGAATTCAAGATTTGTTAATCAAAGAAACTACATTGGTATGTTCTCAAGTAATCGTTAATATAGATAGTTGCACAAAGTATTTATTTAAAACTTTATTTGATTAACCAAGGTAGTTCCAGGAAACTTTATTTTTAAAAACGTTTGGAATGCATCACTTTACCCTTCTTCCCCTTTTTCCTAAAATTCATGAGGCCGTTTTAGATTTAATACCTGACATGTATGTTTATATAATAATTAATTAACACAACCAAATGGCTTTCTCTTTTGATCCAACTTAAGCCACTGATTGTTGGGCTGACGTTATCTTGATTCTGCCAATATAAAATGTTGATTTTATGGATTAAATAACTCATTTCCACCTGGTGTGGTGTTGTGTAATTTTTAGTGTTATATCAACTCTAGGGTTACAGTACAATTAATACACACCTTGTTTTACTCTGTTGACCACACAAAGAAACTAAGTCAAAAACAAGGTTCAACAACTAAAAGACAGAAAACCACGCAATCAAATGATCAACAAAAATACTAAATAGTTAAAAATAGGGGAGAATACAAAACATGAAAAATT
>CH003412.1:3521689-3548479 GCA_000149265.1 Ciona savignyi | reverse complement strand
CTTAAAAATTTGGAATCTATCCTTACAAAAATGTTTCATCAGAGCCGAGGTACAGCCAAGAAATATTGGACTTATTTGATTGTGAGTTAATTTATACATATTTCTTTGTTGCATAATATACTACAATACTGAAATGTTAAAACAAACAAATTTTATACAGCTTCAGGATCAGGTGCTGAATCCACAACAGAAGGTAATTAAGTGAAGTAATATTGTACTAGATTGTAATCCTTTTAATTAATTACTCTCTAATTAACAACAACAGACCCAACAACAGCACCAACAACAGACCCAACAACAGCACCAACAACAGCACCAACAACAGACCAAACAACAACACCAAATACAACAGACCAAACAACAACACCAAATACAACAGCAACAACAACACCAAATACAACAGCATCAACAACAGACCCAACAACAACACCAAATACAACAGCACCAACAACAACACCAAATACAACAGCATCAACAACAGCACCAAATACAACAGACCCAACAACAACACCAAATACAACAGCATCAACAACAGCACCAACAACAGCACCAAATACAACAGACCCAACAACAACACCAAATACAACAGCATCAACAACAGACCCAACAACAACACCAAATACAACTGCATCAACAACAGACCCAACAACAACACCAAATACAACAGCACCAACAACAACACCAACAACAGCACCAAATACAACAGCATCAACAACAGACCAAACAACAACACCAAATACAACAGACCCAACAACAGCACCAACAACAGCACCAACAATAGACCCAACAACAACACCAAATACAACGGTGAAGACAACTACACCAACAACAACACCAACAACAACATTGAAGACAACAATGAAGACAACTACATTAGGTAAGTTTTCTTTTCTGGAGGGCATTTTGAAAAATCTAACCACTTTTGTGTCTTGTTCCGAAAATGTGACATAGGTATTTAATACTTTTGTAAATAAAAATTATGCCAAATTATTTTAAAAGCTTAATTCTCTGTAAAGGATACTAAAATTGGTGAAATAATTATAGAAATGTGTTTGGCTGAATGTGATGGCTGTGATGGACCGTGTTCCCGTGACACTTCGGGTGAATGTAAATGTTCCTGTATTCCGGGCTACACATTAAACCAACCATCATCTTCTGGATGCTTACCAGGTTCAATTTAGTTTATTCAAATTTTTGTTTTACTATGAAGTATTACTATTTGTTTTGTTTTGTTAATTTTTAGTGAAATTTTTCTTGCCTAAAATTGTGACTTTATTCTTAAATATAATTATTATGTGTAATTTGAAAATCTGCCTGGTTATTTAAGTAACCACACATGTAACTGTGTTCATACTAATAAATTGAAGTGTTATGAACAGTAAACAGAAATTTAAGTTGTATACAGTTTTATTATACATTTTTTTATGGAACATGTAATTCGCAGGAAATTGCTATAAGAATGTGTGAGAAATTTGATAGATATATTGATTTATTTTTAACAAATGTGTCCACTAAGTATAAGCAACTACTGTCATTAGTCATTAAAGTTCCTTACCCTTTGAAACAATAGACTAGTTGGCGATAATTTTCGATTTGTCAATGCTTCTAAGCAACCATTGGACAATGGGTGAAAAATCAAATTAGTAGTATCAACCTAGTTTGTTTGTTATAATCGATCAAAAATATCTGTCATTAAGTTCCTTTTTTTTAACAGTTCAGTGCCAGGAAGAAACGCTTTTATTTCCGGGAGACAACACAACAAATGTTACATTTCCAGTAACACAAGCGGGATACACAGCGACATCTGTTAATAAGTGTCCAGAAGACTCAACAAATGGTATAGCTCCTTTTACATTAGATTTTTATTTAATCTCTTTCCTTTAGATGTATTTTGTTTAGTTTCTTTAGGTTGGGAGTAATGCCGGTAATCTTGTAAATACTTTTGCTAAGGTACACACAGGAGTATTAATATCACGTATACAGTCTATTTTCATTCGACCTTGTTATTCTTTATTTAGTTTCAAACTTTTTATTTGCAATTAATATTTTACAGGTAAGAAGCCATATGGAAACCGAAAATGTGGCTTAAGTGGAAATTGGACAGAACCTACTTGGTTATCTTCATGTAATACTGGGGTTCAGGTAATGATTAATAATATAAACATGAGTCTTTTCTATTATATGGTTTATGATTGCATAATATACTACATAACACATGACTGTATTTTTTAATCTTAAACTAAATAGGTTTGTTAGGTAACTTATTTTAAATTGAGTGGATAGGATAGGGTACTATGTGAAACAAACATTAAGCCCATGGTTGATTTTAATTCAACCACCTTTTAGCTGATTTTGATCCAATAACAATTAAGCTAACTGACTGAGCAAAACAAGTCAACGACCGAAGAAACAAGTTTTGAACCTACAACCCTTCGGCTTAAAATCAAGTGATGTGATGGTTGCAGTCCACACAATCTATTTGGCTGCATGTACAAGACAACTGTAATCTACACCCACCAGCGTCCAATGTTACCACAGTTCTATTGCTTTTGTGTTTTTCGTATTTTTTTATGACAAATGTTATTTAATCTTCACTTTTCACAGGATATTCTGGATACACCGATAACTACAAATGAAGAGCGAGAAACTGCAGCAAATGATCTGGAAATCATAACATCCGAACCGGAATTCTTAACAACAGAAGATGTAACTGATACAACTGAGGCTCTGGCTGTTGTGGTTAATACAACAACTTTAACACCTAAGGTATGCTGTATTATGCTGTATTATTTGAACTTGATTAATCATCAACTATTAGATATTGTTGTGTCCGTATCACTTTAACTTGATAGTGTTTACTTCTTTTTGTCAAACATTGTTAGCAGAAACTATTTTAGTTTTTTTATGATTCAATGATTCGGCAGTTTTATTTACGAAAATTTCATAGGCTAGACCACAGTCAATTATCTATAATATGACAACAGCATACAGGGCAGGTTGTCTTTATTCATGGCGGGGTAAAACTTAATAGATTTAACTACAGAGTTTGTTACTTTGCATCAGCCAAGCCAGGACCCATGTTTATATGCATTGGTGAGTACATGCAATCTTCCAACTTGTGGTGTTGTAGGTCATTACAAGTTATCAGATAAAATATAATTTTATGTTTTTCTGTGCCATTAAATTATTTTTAATTTTTAATGATTTTAGGCATCTAGTTCTGTGGTAGCTACAGTGGGAAATCTATTGGAAGCGCCTGAAGAAGTATTAGCTGGTCAAACTGATGTGTAAGTTTGTAATGACCTGAATGGTACCATATTGTGATGATTACCTAAATGGTACCGTACTAATATGATAATTAACTTCATTGCTTCATTCATGGATTAAAAGAAATTGCATTATTGTTTGTGCATTTGGAATATTGTTTAATCTTAACACAAAATATTTATAACATACAACCACTTTTCTTTAAATCAAAGTTTAACTTATACTTTGAGGTCTTTTAGAAATATCTCTTAGGGCTTTTATGTGTTTAAACAGTCCATACAAAATATAAAATCTGCAAATAGCAAAGTCTGATATCAGGACATTGTATTGATTGCACATAGTATAACAATTAGTCATTGTTTATTGCTGATATTTAGATTCAAATTGGACAACTTCAGAACTACTGTATTTCCAATACAGGATCCTTGAGACATTAGATTCAGTTGGTGAGAAAGTTGAATTGGATGAAGGGGATACATATGAAGAAGTGAGCAGCAGTGTAGCTGTGGCCGTTGTGAGACCAACTCAAAGTGGTAAATTGATACATATTGATAAAGACTTCTTTCTACCTCTCATGTTTCTACGTGATTCACCAGCTTAAACATTTAAATAAGTTTAAAACATTTAAAAATGACTTCAACCAAGAAACATCTCACTTAGGTATTGTATTTCTCATGTCTTTCATTCACACATCAATCAACAGATGCTGACATTGGAGTGGGGTATGGTGCCACCCGGTTATCACTTAACAAGACAGGATTTCGATCGGACCAGTTGTCAACGTTTATACAACAGCCAACTGCTAACATGACTTCTTACATAGTTGTACCTGGAGTTGCCACCAAAGACGTCACAGGTTTGTTTGTTTCTCAAGTTTTTTTTTATAAAAATTGAGCATTTTATTTATGTATAATTTTTATTTTTGATTTCTGACCGTAGATTGTTCTAAACCAGGGGTGAGCAACCTGTGGCTCCAGAGCCACATGTGGCTTTTCCATCCTTCTGATACTGCGCTTATTACTTTTATTTCCGTTAAAGTGAGCGCCTAAAGTTTAATACCCACACATAAGTGTGATAATAGTTTTGTGACCCCCAGTGATTTGTTTGTACAATATCGGTTAAAACGGCTCTTAACCCTTAGACCACGACGGTTACATATTTGTAACCGAGAAGTGTCCCCGAAAAAAAATGCACAATTCAGTCGTTTCTTGGGGGATTTTTCTAGTTGTTATATTTTTGGAAAGCATTTGAATAGATCTTTCGAAATAACGCATAAAAACCTAACCTTTGCATTTAAAATTTTTGAGTAATATTGCTCCAAATTTTTGTATCTAGTTAAACTTTTAAGCATAACATCGCTTTTTTTGTGTTCTGGGGAGTTAAAATTGTTACACTAGTTGCTGTGAGAATAAAACTAGCAGTACCCATCTTTGTTTTCGCTTTTACCAGTCATTTTCGATCTTTCAACGATATATGTATACATATGTGTATATGACTTTTTTTAATTACTATTGATATTTATTCATTTTTTCGTCTTTGTTTTGTTTGTTATTGAATTATTATTTGATATTCAGAAGAAATATGACAATTTACCGCCGATCAGGCTGCCAGCATGACCAAGGCCGACATGATTCTGATAATGAAATGCCTTATTTGTCAGTCATGCGTGACGTCATCACGCTTAGTTGACGTCATCAAAAAATAAAAGACGTAACTTTGTAGGAAATGTCATTCTGAACAACTTTGTAATACATTACTATTTTCTACAAGCTACCAGTAACCAGTAATTAGAGTATAAAGTATTGACTATGACGTCATTACAAATTCTACGACGTCATCAAAAAAATAAAAACACCAATTTATAGAAAATTATATACTGGACAACTTTGTAATAGATTATTTTTTTCTAAGTCCAACAGTATTCGCAGTAAACGAGGTCAAAGCAACCTTACTCAAAACTGCCAAAAATGGCAAAAGTTCCGTCGTGGTCAAAGGGTTAAGTGCAAAAGGTTGCTGACCACTATTTTAAGGACCTTTGAAAAGTTGGTTTTAATATAAATATAAAAAACAAATTTAGGAAGTTGATTTACAGATCGACGCATTAGTTTCACTGCTTTTCCGGATGCCAAATTGTTTCAAAGCAATGTAAAGTCATACAGCCTATACAACAATGCAACAGTCAATTCGGATGTCATTCTATCAGCTACTGTTGTAAATGCAACTGCCCCAATCACTGACTTAAAAACCCCTGTTGAAATGCAATTTGGAATTAAAGAGGTAATGTGAGCTTTAAAGTCAACCAGTTTGTCTTTTAATAATGTAAACAAACTACACAGATACTATAATACACTTTTAATATCTCTGCATTACTTGGTTGTGTAAAAGATGACCATAATCCGGTCAAACATGTTAAGTTTTGTTTTATTTTTCATCCTTAAATAAAATTACCAACATTTATAAAGTAGGAAGGTAATTGCATAGACGCAGAAAAAGTCCCATCCCTTATTTTGACTTTACATACTGAATAATTTAATTTTGTAATCAATGTGCTTCAATAAGTAAGGTTTTACTTTTTTTTCTTAATCAATTTCATAAGTTTTATCTTCATAAACTTTTTAAATACAAAAAAACTAGAAATCAAATTTAAAAAATCCTAAATCTAAAAAATTATCGGATTATTTTTTTTTAAACAGATGATAGAAGACGGTACAAGTGTGTGTGTGTATTGGGATGAAAATTCCCTTACTTGGTCGGATGCAGGATCTATATTAACTAACGTAACAAACACCAGCGTGACGTGCACCTTCGACCATCTCACCAATTTCGCCACCTTGTTTGTAAGTTGTGTTTTAAGCATTCAAGAATTATTAAAATTATTTGTAATAAAGCTCTTCTTTTATAACTACATACATAAGATTAGTTGTGATACTCATAGACTAGGAATATACGCAATCCTATTTAAATTATCTAGAAAATTCATTTATAATTTTGACATACGGAGCAGAAACACTGTGTATTATGTGCATGCAGGAAATCTCACTAGTATTTTATCATTGATTCAACTTACCACTATAAACTAACCCAAACCTGTAGAATGTATAAAATAATTTTTAGAATGTTTAAATGCAAATTCGACTGTTTCTTTAGACATAAGGTACACTTCGCTTAAAGTGATCTTAAATGTTTAAAATTTTTTAGCTGCCAGGAAGCATTGACCCAACCACTGAAAAAACCCTCGATATTATTACCCTGATTGGCTGTTCGATATCTGCTTTCTCTTGTGTTCTACTTATCCTAGTGTTTATATTCGTTCCGTAAGTTGAACTTTTGTATTTTTTTTATTAAACAATCACATTATAGATTGTACTGTAAGGTCTTTACTTAAATACGAAGCAGTAATGACCAGACAGCTCAATCACCATCTAGGAGTTTCTGGGTTGCTTTGTTTTTTGGACAAGGCATTGTATTACAGCAGTTGTGTTAATTCAGTAAATATAAATAATTTAAATAGTTAGTAATTATATTGAAAACCTAGTTTGTTGAACTCACTTATCTTATACTGACGGTCATAGACCCTTGATCAAAAAGATGTGTCCTCTTTTTTTCCATGCCAATATAATGATACAAGGATTTTTATGTCAGAAAAACTCGAACCAAGGGCAGGAAAAAAGCTGCGGTCTTGCTTCTTAATCTTTCGATTGCCATCTTGCTTCTTGACGTGTTTATTATTGTGAGCGAACAATCGATTGTGACATCATCAGAAACATCATGTCTAGCAATATCGGTGCTTATATACTTCTCCTTGATGAGTGTTTTCACATGGATGATGGTGGAAGGATTCAGTATCTTCTTTATAGTGCTCTTTGTAAGTGTTAACTTTTATTTGCTCTATGCTAGATGTGCGTCTCCCAATCTTGTCATTATGTCATTTGCAGGTTACATGTAGATCTAGTTTTTAAGCTTGTGAATCTAATTTGTACATAAAATGAAAAATTTGTATACCCTAACCTGTTAATCTCAAGTTTAAAAATTACTATTTTACTATTACATTTTTAAAACTAATTTAGACTTTGTTAACACCAGCTAAACTCTTTTATTACTTCGAAAAAAAAATTCATGTAAACGATTATTACATTCATTTTTAGCCATTTCAAAATCGAAGAAAGTTGTTTGGAAAATGGTTTATGGTTGGTGCCAATGTGTGGGGATGGTTGGTACCAGCTCTGGTGATCACTTTTACCACCATATTTAATCTCAACATGTATAAAAGACCAGATGGAGAGTAAGTTGTATTATTAAAATAGGCAGCATGGTATATTCTCGGGCACAAGCCGTTATGTTAAGTGATATATATTTATACTGTTTATCAGTTTTCTGATGCTTTCAAATGTATGACAATTTGCAACCAAAAAAAAGGAAATATATGGGATAAAAAATCAATAAATCCTGTATTCACTATTCTTTGTTTACCACTGATCTGTTGTTTTTATTTTGACTGGTAGACACAAATTCAAACATATATTATACTATGCTGCATTTATACTCTTTTGTAATACTTGTTCGACCGACTAGATTACTCTTGGTTATAGTAATAGAATAGGATAGTACTTTCATGTTTCTTTCTGTGAATGGTAAAACGCAATGGGCATTGTTAAATACTTGCATCAGATTCCCTAGCCAATGCATAAAGGAGAGTTCTTACATATGTAATCATCCCATCACCTCACGCCCCATTGTCAGGTTACCAAAGCTATTGCATTGTGCTATGCCTAATTGAGCTGTTCCTTTAATTTTTGTATAACCTTTTAATTCACTGGGTTTAGACAATGTCACAAGTGATTTGCTCATAACACAACTGACTAGCTAGAAAACCGTTTCAAATATGCAGCCCTTTGGTTAAAAATGACGCACTTACCCACTAACCAATAATTGTAGTCAGTGAATAATTGGTATATTTTCAAACATTAAAAAGCTGAAAAGTGTAGTTTTAACTCTTTCACTCCCGGCCAAATGCATTAATTTAAACATGCTGTCCCGCAGTGTTTTTTACAATTTTTGGTCATTTTCAAATTAGCACAGTTTTTCTCAAATTTATGCTATGATTTAATATTTAGTATGGTTGGAAAGATAATTTATCCCTCTTTTAAACAAACCGCACCAACCTAGAATCTACCTCCAATAAAGAATATATTATGTAAACTTTAGTGAACACCACTTTTTATGTAAAGAAAATTCTGCTCGACTTTGAAAATTTTGAGGTGCACTGACAAACGAAATACTCACTAATTATTGGTATGCCCAAATGATATGAAAATTGGAATGTAGATTGTCTAATAGTTTTTGTACTCAGGAAAATTTGAACTGTATTTGTATCTTCAGTAGTTTTTTTACTATTCCTAATTGAAATTTTCCTTTATTCTAACTATATTATGAAAAATTGAACCAAAACGCATTGAAGTTTTTAGTTTTGTAGAACTAAAATAGTAAAAAGTATAAATAAGAACAGTGAAGGAAGTGTAAAAAGGGCATACAAAAGCAAACAAACACAAATACTATATCCAATATTCTTCAAAGCAGGGCACACCGAAACTAGCTAGTCTAGCCGCCTTTTTCTTTATCGTGCGCTCAGCAGGCCCAGCTGGATTCATGCTTTGGTGAACACGAAGCATAAACGCCTGCTGCGAAAACCTCACCAACGCTCTCCTTTTTTTCTCAACGGCACGAAATTCACAGACAATGTAAAGAAAGACTTGCTTGACAAAAAGAGCTTCTCCGCAAGTTAACGCGACTCCTATTGGCTGAGTTAGTCACTTGTAAATTCGTGTAAAATCGATAGAAATAAGAGGCGAAGCCTTGAAAAAGAAAGGCTATCACTCCTCGCATTTTAAATATTTTTCCACGAAAATAACAGAGAATAAAATATAGGGTTTCCTTGATCGAATGAGCCATAGCTGAGGTCTCTACCATTACGCATTGCGGAGAAATCGTTTTTTAGATTTGCACCCATTTATGTACAGGCGGGATACCATGTTTTCCCACCAACTCGCGATATATGGCGAGTTGGGACGGAAAGAGTTAAACCAGCAACCTTATGACTGCCCACCCCCTATGTGTATTAAGTTCTATTGTTCCAAAACATATTTTTTATCATGTCTAGGTGCTACATCCAGCCAGACTTGGTGTTGTATGCAGTCCTCATTCCAGCTGCTATTGCTCTTGGCATCAACCTTTTTCTTTATATATTTGTGGTATACAAAGTAACCTGTGCCAAAAGACCTCAACATATGGTAAGTCGCACTCACATTTTAATGTTAATGTTTATTATTTTATTAGATTTTAAATGTTAAGTTTATAAATATTATACTTTTTACGAGTATTTTCTGTAGAAGGTATTAAATTTTGTCACCCTTAAAAATACTTTTTCAAGTTTTTTTTTTAATTATTAGGTCTCAGCTATCATACTCATTTTATTTTTTTGTAAATAACTCAAAAATTTTGCATTAGGCTGGTAAAACACCAGATCTGGTAAAGAACATGGTTTTCTCGTTAACATTGTTTGTGACCCTCGGTTTAACATGGATATTTGGGTTTGGAATAATAGATCCAGGAACAAACAGTGATGTCAGCTTCGCTTTCTCCATTATATTCACTGTGTTTAACTCGCTGCAGGGTAAGTGCTTCGTGTATTTAATGCTAATCCGTGGTGTTTCATTACAAATATTCTGACAACCTTTTCGGCTACAAAAAGTACTTTTCAGTAAATACTTCAAACCTTAAAGATATTGGTGATCTCCCGCTTACTAAATATGTCAAATATGTATGATTCACACGTTTCTTTAATTTAGTGGAACCCATTAATCTGCTGGGTTCAGGCAATGTTTGTTAAGTGCCTAGCCCAAGGACACAACCGACTTGCTAGCGACCAGTTTTGTACCTGTAACCTTTTGGCTAAAAGGTGGCGCACTTAACTCTTTGGTCGTACAATATATATTCCGGTTCTCTCAAATTCCTTTTTTTAGGTCTCTTTTTGTTCCTTCTCTTTGTGATTCGACAAAAATTCACGCGGTCTGCAGTGGTCAATCAAGCCCGCCGAATTTCAGCTTATGCCATCCCATCGTCGACCAGATCCACAGGCACCAGGTGAATTATCAGAATCTAAAATAATTTATAGCCTCCTGGGTTCAAAATCCTCAAGTGACATTTTTATGAGGGGAACGTCAAGCTATTAGTTCAGATTTTAATGTCAAAATAAACACTATAAAACAATTTCCAAGAACTGGTAATGGGACAATATGTTTGTTTTTACTGAATACTGCGATTTTATTCTTTTAATATTAACCACAACCTACGTGTCATCCAGGATAAGACAGCGAAGAAACTACTCATCGTCAAGTACTTTCCACGATAACGATGCTTACGACGCCGAAATCGAAAACTGGCGAAGTGAGACTTCTCACGGTTCTCGATAAAGGAGAGTTTTCCAGTAAAGCTTGATTTTGAGTTTAAGCTATAGATCTGCACCACGAAAAACTTATTTCATATAACCCTGTTGTGGCGCTTCACTTCTCGAAACAGGTCACAATGTCACGTAACCACGAGAAAAAGCTTAACAGAAATGTTGGTTATGACTTTAATTTAGGCGCAAGTGCACATTGGTTATATCGGTATATACATAGAGACGCAGACGTATATCGTTAATGTTCAACTTGTAGTTCGTCGTCTTTAGTCTACTGTTGGACGTCACGCTTTATTTATAACTTATTGTTTCATTCAATTGTCCAATGAAGATTTTTATTTTCCAATCTAATTTTGTGACAAATATACATCTGCTGTAACACTGCTTAAATAATATTGTGGCAAGTACTTAAATTGTTATATTCCATTGATATTCAGCGATTTTGTAGTATTTTATGAATTATATTCTTTGAAATTGCGTTAGTTCAATTTTACGTAGAGGTAGGTGGGCATACACGCCAGAAGGTAGTCATCTGTAACATCACTTTTTAACAGGGTAAAAGGGTATATGTAGTAGTAGACCAATGGTCTGCTATTTTATTGCACAACATGCATTATATAGCCATACCTCGAGTAAAGTAGGCCGAGGTATAAGTGTGAAAAATTGTCATCCTGCGTAAACCGAGCAATCAATGACATTGATAAAATATACAGTTTATGTAGTCAATATTTCTGGCAAAGGGGATAGGACCGATGACTATAACATGGTGAAACAGTGAATAAATGTTGTACGGTGTGGCGAACACAAGAATTAAAAAAATAGGAATATATACAAGTGCGTAATTATAGTAGTTTTCATGTGTGGTGTAGTGACATCCATTAACAATCGATTATCATTAGAAATCCACTGCCTTGCCTGTAAGAACATACAACCTTAGCGTGATGTTGGGATAACATGTCTCGTCTTCTGCCGGTTCGAACGTTGGCCGTCAGCCAAAAGGTTGTTTATAAAAGCCAGATGCTTGCATGTCTGCTGTGTCCTTTGACAAGGCATTTGGCGAATGACATCTAAACCCAGCGGAACAATTGATTAAACTAGTACTAAAACATACCAAGGTATAAATCATATACAACAAGCTTGCAATGGTTACGATAACACAACTTGACGCATACGGAGTAATAGAAAGTGGCAGAGTGGACTAAATATTAACACAGAATAGATACTGCCTGTTTAAAATCGCTGCAGATAAACATTTTGCCTTGTGAGTGTACTAGAATAACTATTTTATTAAGAAGCATTGTCCGGCCGGTTAGCCTAGCGGTTAAGTACGTCGCCTTTCAATCGAAAGGTTGAAGATACGAAACTGGTCGCTAGCTAGTCGGTTGTGTCCTTGGGCAAGGCACTTTACGGACATTGCCTGGACCCAGCGAATTAATGGGTTCTACTAAATTGAAGGAACGTGTGAATCATACACAACACACTGCAATAGCTCCGGTAACCCGACGGTGGGCGCGAGGTGATCTGACGATTGCCCGTGTGATAACCCCCTTGGTTTTCCCATTCACGGGGATAAACATGAATATCCTATCCTATCCTAAGCATTCAAACCTGATTGGATCAAGTCTTTGCTTTTGTAGTATATTCGTCCCTCACCAGCTGAAGTATATCGTAGTGAATCTTGTCCACATTGCGTGACAATATAACTTGTTTGGACCACGTCGACATGCCGGACCTGAAAAAGAAATGATAGTCCGAACGTCGCTTCGAAGATTGCACCAACTAAAGTTATCCGAGTTTTTTTTGTTGTTTTATTTCGTTCGGTGCCAATTTACTCATTTCTTTAGTTTTAGTTTAGTTTATTCATTCATTCCCCCCCCCCAGTTTTTAAAAATGGCAAAAGAACATAATCACGATACAGGAACGGGAAAAGACGGCAAAGCGAACAGTCGTTAAAACACGTCATTAAAAAAGGATATAAGTTAATAAATATAGCGGACGCGGCCGCCAAACCTAGGGAAAGAACAATAGTTTTCACTTACGATAAAAAGATTTTGGAACGGGCACAGATTTCCATTTCTGTTGTAGATAAAATATCATCACTGTTAGGTGGTAACCAATCACAGGACGAATAATTCTTCTTAAAATACTTCGTTACGTCTGTACTTGCAAATACACGCAGTTTCTGGAAATAATTCATCAATAATAAATTACACTGTAAAACCAACAACCGTAAATCGTGAAGAGAGGCCTGTGTATAAGGTATAATATACACAAAGATTTTGAAGAATAGTCTATACAAAATGTTGAATTTTCAAGTCTTAAAGTGACAATTTTTTTATATAAAGACTTTCAACTTTTCAAACGCTTACATGTTTTCTTAATATTTGAGCAATGGTTTTCACAAAGTCAAGAAAGGTAGGGGGTGTTGCAATGTAAACGATCAAAACATTCCTATCCCTTTCAGTTTGCTTTATGATAGCACGTGCGACATCCTGTGGTTGAAACAAACTAATTTCCTTGCAAGCGACCATTCGTTTATCTTTTGCCCACGGTTCTTTTGCAAAGCACCTTGAACATAAAACGAGCAATTAAATTTATATTTTCTTGATACAGTACGAATAAAAATATAGCGGGAAAACCACTCATGAGCAAGCTGCAAACATAAGCATAAACTCCTTGATAGCCACACCACAACGTATTCCCCTGGGTGTTCCACTGAACAAAATACCTTGCAACAGTTATTTTGTATCGTCAGTAAAATCGAATGCCTGTTTTATTGTGAGGCAGTTTGCCTCTTGTGAGTATAGTTTCAAATACAGAGTGAGAATTGGCATTAAACAGTTTAAGTTTAATATTGAACTTAAACCATACTAAACCTCCTCATCCAATCTGATCGGTCAAATCTCCAATGAACAGCCATAAATCCTTCTGATTCGATAACGTCTTTAACAAAGTTTGAAGCCATCTTACTAATGTGGACGGGACTCGGCGTATGGCGTATTATTTCAGAATATAGATCAATGGGGTTGATTTGATCAGGATCTGAGAGTGAAAGAAAATGACAGTACAAAAAAATTACTAACACTTATCTCTCTATTTTATTGTTAAAGCTGGTTGCACAGTCACATTAAACATTAGTTTACGAAATAATTAGTTTTAATAATATAAATAACTTAAACCGCAACGTTGAAAGTTTACACGTTGGCAGTGCAGTTTATAGAATAAGGTAAAATGAGAAAAAATACCTATTCTTTGCGGAGGTTCTCCTGTCGGTATACGTTGGCGCATAATCATGTTTTTAAACGCATATGGGTACAGGGCACAGGGGTTCTGTTCAATACATTTTGGTTTTAAATTTGTGGACGAACTGTTAACACGATCGATTCCTGGAAAACGTAGACAGGAAAACGTAGACGGGGTTATGGGGTTATGATTTATTTTTAAATTATCTCGCTTCCACCAATGGGTTAGAGCAGGTATTACGACGTATAAATGTATGAGACGTTTTTACTGTTTTAGTTCAACTAATTAACCCAATGCGTTTGGGTAGCTTTCACAAAGTAACTTGCCCAACAATAGCATATTTACAACCGAAAACGTGTGGCTGAAAGTCCAGTCATCTAACAGTCTGAGCTTTTCAGAGCTTATATAACCGAGACCTTGTAAAAACGGAACATTGGAAAGACTACGTGACTGAATGACTAATATACAGTTAAACATTTAAACACTAACCTAGTGCACACGCTTCACAGATTTGAAACGAGGCCAGGTATAAAAACGAAAAAGCTTGATTTGATTGTGACCTAATTAGATATAGGCTATCCGACTATATACGTCATTAAATTATACACATCACAAGTATCGGGGTTTGCCTCTAAAATTTAATCTGAATATTATTTATGAGAAGCCAGGCCACTATGTTGGATAAATACAATAAATATAATTACCATATTAATTTTAATAAAAATAATAAATGTTACCTCACTTGAATAATACTTCAAAACTTCTTCCTTTGTGGCAACGTATTTAAAACTTTCATTTGCTGTCAAATTGACATTTCGCGGGAATCTTGGCTTTACGACAGAGCCATCTCTGTGCTTGCAAATGTAATATAAATTTATAAACAATAGGCCTATTATAGCGTGTTTCCAATTAATTTTGTCAGCTAATATGGTAAATTACCGTAAAGATAAAATAGTCAAAGGTTGCCAGAGGGAATGAAAAAAATAACCTAGATAATGTTACAATAACACATACAAGCCACCGGAAATCTTTTATTAATCTGACCCAGGTGTAAAATGAAAAAAATCGGCTGTTAAACTTAATGAACAGGACGTCCGAACCACATACAGTATTAAGTTAAAAAGGTACATTCAAAACTAAAATAGGCAATGTTGTTTTATGACTATCAATATACCTTTTCGGGATTTCCATCATGAAATTCTAGAATTGACGAGTTTAACAGTTTTTCGTATTTCTTGTATTTGGTCGGTGCAATCAACTTGACACGAAATACGTCATCAACCCTTCCACCACATGATTGGTAGAACTGTTCCAGCGTGACGAAAGAAATAAGACGACCGAGAGAGACAAGATCCACACGGTGTGCTATACTTATGTGGTTCCCAAGCTTTTCTTGCCTGAGCATAAATTAAACAGAGTGTTTCCCATAGTGTAGTATTAACTCTATACAGCAGGATAAAACGTGTAACAGGCGCCTATTAAATGAATCCATTAAATGGATGTCTGTGTGCCCTTGACCATTGGAGAAAATACCCATAAAACACAGTGATAGGCTAATTTAACTGGGAAAAATTTGTATATTATAGAGGGATTTGCACATTTCCACTTGCAAGCACTGCACAGAAATAAATACAAACAAGATTCTTACGCTTAAGCAAGGGATTTTTACATATCTACGTTTAAGCAAGGAAAGTTGTAGCCTCCGGTCAGATATAAACTAGTATATAAGAGAAATAGTTTTAAGTAATTATTAATAATTAGCATAAATAGCATATAATGTTGTGCAGCGTAAAGCATATAGAAAATAGTTAATCTTGCTGGCCCAAACGATCTCAGTCCTACCTGTCAGATCGATGTTTAATCATAGTTGGAAGTACTAACGTCCTATTAAGCATGATGCAGAGGAATATTGCATCTCGTAGACATGACAATTGATTGTTTGGTCCGTTTGCAACTGCCACAGCTAAGAACCGATCTTGACGTAAATTTATTTTTGGAATTTCCTCCACGAACTCTTTAACTTCGAAAGGACATGTTATTTTTGTCGTTTTTATGACTTTCTTGTTACGGTCGTTCTTTTGTGATACATCCCAATTCGTTGCAAGCCTTTGTACATTGTTTTTGGTCCAGGATTCTTGAATATGATCAGATGCTGATGTGACCCTTAGCTTGTCTGTTGTTAAAAGCTGCCGTTCAGGGAGCTTGTGGTATGGAATTCTCTTACCAAGCTTAACCAGAACTAACAAACAGATAATAAGGAATAGGACTAATCGTTTCCGTTTTTTGAAGAACATGTGCAATAGCGCTGACAGTTTTCTATATCCCCCCTTTACAACAATTTATTAATAACCTAAGTCCTAAATCAATTACAATTATAACTATTTTCGTTTTAATGTAAAAAAAACAATAAACAACGCAGTTTTAGCAAAAATTAAAAAAAGGAAGTGACAGGCGTTTAAACGCCAAAAATATATGATTAAGCATTTGATTAAAACTTTTGAATCTTATTGACTTTTAAACGCTGTTCTGCTCTATTATAGCCTAACCCTCTTCACTACACACTTATTTTCCTCTAATAGCATATCGCACGAACAACACAATGATATTATGCTATTACGAAGTATTGGCTATATGTAACTTGGCCCGGGGCTATCATTAAAGCTTAGCGAAACAGTAAGGGTTTGGTTACAACACAAATGTTTATCCTAATTAGAACAAATATGAGGCTACACATCTTTAAGTTGCGTGTTAGTTTGACCTCTATATCTGGCCTCTTATATGGTAATTAGAAATACATAAAAACATCAATAAGTGTTTCCAATAGTTTTAGATGAACCAGTTAATTAGTACGTAATTAAACTTCAAATTGAACAGCATTAACGAAACGTTTTAGCAAAATATTTTTATTACTCACCAATCAGAATCTAAAGCAAACAGTACAATTGTTCAATCAAGTTAAATGGATAAAATATACATATTGTGCTGCCTCTATATATTTTGTATCCTGTAAAAGTATATAAAGCACTGCGACCGCTTTCCGAATTTACGGCATTTTCGTCGCCTGCGTTCTTTATGTTTTGGTATGGAAAGAACAAGTTACTTCACTTAGTCGTATTCCAATAAAAGAGAATTTTCCAAACTTATATTAAAAATGTTATTGGTATACTTCAATATTAGTTAAACAATTTAAGCCGTTATCTAATTTTCTTTGTTTTTATTGTTGTTTCTTGTAGCCTGTACCAACATAAATACTTTATTTATAAAACATGAATATCAAGTTTGCTTTGGTAAACTAAACATTTATTAGTGTATTCTTGCAGAAACAAACGATATTTATACACAAGTTTGTTTATGCTAGAAACCATGTGTGATTTTTTGAATGGGCAGACAGGGAATCGAACAAATAGGGTACGGTCAAAATTGTGCCACACATTGTAACAACGGTGCATTTATAAGCATGTGCCCGATGTAAGTCTGCACTCCACGGAGTGGGGTGTAAACAAGATTTGCATGCAATGTGTGGTGTTTGCGACGACGAGCTATCCTATTATATTTGTCAATTTTCGAATAACTTGTCTTTAATTGATTTGGTTAGGCCTACTATTTATTCAGCATCATATAATTTGATTACTAAACAATGTATAAAAGCAGGCCATGGTTGAGATAACAGATTTCTGGGATTCGAAGTTGTGGCGGTATGCAATGCATTATGCTGGTTGTAAAATCACAGTCATGCCATTTCCACCAAATCACGAACGTCCCTGACCCAACGCACGCGAAATTCAGGAAGTCAGGCTTTTTCGGTAGAAGTGGAAAGATTGTCCGACTATAGGCCTACACAATTTGGTATTTTCCAATCAAGAGTCGCTAAAGTCAAGCTTTAGAGATCAAAAATTAGGTTATGATTTTACAATTAAAAAGTCATGCAGCTTTAAACAACATTTACGGAATTCAAGATTTTCTAATCAATAATCACGAAGGTTTTCAAAATAGCCAGGCTGATAAGCATTCTTTCAGGCAGTAGGGTCAATGAACACAATATTTGTGGCAATATTTATAAAAGTTGTGGTGAATCGATGCTTTCGGGAACTAATATAATTTTTATGTATAATGATCACGTATACTGTTTGTAGAACCCGTATGTGAACGACGTATATCTAACATGTCATTTGCGTCGTATTTACGACAACTAAACCGCCTTTTGTACTTAAAACACCAGTCGTTATCCCAATTAAATTGGGCGTCGAAATGTCTTCCCACTTTGCTATATATTGCCGTGTATGTAAACGTACAATATATTGCCACCAATCACGATACTATGCGCTGCATTCTCAGCAATAGAATGCAGCTTACAGAATAAAAGTTTTGCCGTGCGTCTAAAGTCTATATTCTGAATTTTATGCTGCAAGTTATTGGAGTCAGAAATCAGACAAACACCGACTTTACAAACTGGAAAGGACAGCCTAAAGTGACCTTTTGGTTTAGCGACGAGCGGCCAAATGCGCTTGCCCCGATAGAAGTTTAAAAGAAAAGAAGGGGTGCTAAATTGGTGACCCCGACGTGATATGAACACGCAACCTTCCCGAAGAAAAGTGTATACCGCAAGCTTCATTTCGAAGTTGTAAGAGGAATCAAGAAAAAATCCGCTTAAACAGAGATAAACTTGAAGATACCGCCTAGAACTGTTTGCAGAAGAAGCCGCCTAAAGTTTTGTCATCATTGACTTAAGTCAGCGAGCAACGTTACCGTCTATTGTTCAAGATTAAAAACTGTCTAATTCACCCGAGTAAGCCAAGACCTCGACAGGATCTGCATAAACAACGTACAAGAAATTGATTGCTACAGCCCAAAGTTAAGCTTCGCCGTTGGAATTCCGACGAACGAAGAAAGAAAATTCTCTACGATCAGGAGTGTATTTTTATTTTATTTTTAAATTATTTTATTAACAGTTTTTAGTTTTTTTAAGTTATTGCTCCTGCCTATTTCAAATACTAATTGCTAGGTTATTGTGTGTGCTTACTATAACTGCTATACAGAGCCACGTGGTTAACTTAATCTGACTTGCAAAAACTTGTAGTCCTGGGTTGGTCTTTTGATACTTGGATACTACAATGATGCGTAATATCGGTGTCTCACTTTACAGGTTTGAAAACAGAAAGAACAAACCTACACTATCTACAATTGAACGAACACCATCTCAGAAAATGGTTAGTAGCGCTAACGATATTTTGCCTCATGACCCTAAGTTTCGCTTATACAGCAACCTGCCAAGTATTCAAACAGGCGCGCCTAAGTCCTACTCTTGTCTGTTGTGTAGTAGTAATGTTGACGCGCCGTTTAAATTATGTTTTTGTTGCAAATTTGGCGTAAATGGTCGTCGCCAAGTGCGAAAGACAAATATTCGTAGGCGTGAACGCGTTTCTAGATTGTGTTCTAAACGAACATTTGAATCCGATCGAATTAGGTCTTTCTTTGTTTTTGATAAAAAGAGTGGAATACACTATTTAGTTGACGAAAGTGAGGAATTTTCAACTGTGCCTCCAATGGATAATGAAATGTCTTTATATAATCCCGCTTGTTGCGCCCTATCGTTGAACGACACTAATATTAGAGTGTCTGGTCATAAACAAGTCTCTATATCATTTAAGGACGTCGGTGTATTTCGTTGGAGATTTCGTATTGGTAATGTACGGCATCCCGTTCTCGGTCGGGATTTCTTACGATATTTTGGTTTTATCGCGGACCTGCGTAATTGTCGCCTTGTCCGGTCTCCTAGGCATAATAACTTTTCTGACGTACGTTTCCAGGGTACGCACAAATTAGTTTGTGTAAATGGCATATCTGCGCCTAAATATAATGCATATTGTCGCTCTACGCTTCCCACCGTGGTTTCATGTGTTTCGAAGGCTTCCCTTTTAAACAATAGACCCGACAATTCTACTCGGTATGAAAAAGAGGGTGAGACTTTCCGTCTAAGTGATTCGTTTCCGATTGTTAATCGTACCGCCAAGGTTGATGCATTAGCTACGGCTGTCCTTCCCGTTTGTAATGTTTCGGTGCAACTTAAAGATAAGGATATCCTAGATCGCACTGACCACAACGTATTGCCTATACCACCACCCATACCTCAACGAGTTACGAGCGCTGTTCGAATTACAGAACGAGTAACGATAGCCCCACCTATTCCGCGTCGAGTCACACTGTCTGTACGTAGAACCTACCGCGACGTGTAGCGTATTTTTATCAGGAATATTGCGTCCCGTAGTTTGACTTATGACATGCCGTGTATTGGTCGTTTATGATTTCCGCCTTTTTGATATATTGTTATTTTCTTTATTTATCTGTCCCACAGCGCGACTATTATTTAACTCGATTGTTCATATTTCGCTTTTTAAGTACCATCCGATATGTAGGCTACGTCTCGGTTTGACTAACTGGTTGGCAAAAGTATAGCATTAAATGGGTCTTGTGGTTTAAGTCGTGGCGTTGCTGCTGTGATTATGAGATGGCACAACTACTGCATTTTACACGACAATAAAATCACGCACTCACAGACATTGCACCAGATTGTTATGCATAATTGTGTAGCCTGGCGTTTGATTGCCCAACCACGGTCTATTAGTCTTTGCAGGTTCGAATTAATTCTACGTGGTGCTGTGAAAGGCGATCAAGAATTTTCCCTCAACATCGAATCTCACCACAACGAGAATAGGCATAATACTTTGTTTAAAAATGCCTGGAAAAAGGGAGATATGTGGTGAATCGATGCTTTCGGGAACTAATATAATTTTTATGTATAATGATCACGTATACTGTTTGTAGAACCCGTATGTGAACGACGTATATCTAACATGTCATTTGCGTCGTATTTACGACAACTAAACCGCCTTTTGTACTTAAAACACCAGTCGTTATCCCAATTAAATTGGGCGTCGAAATGTCTTCCCACTTTGCTATATATTGCCGTGTATGTAAACGTACAATATATTGCCACCAATCACGATACTATGCGCTGCATTCTCAGCAATAGAATGCAGCTTACAGAATAAAAGTTTTGCCGTGCGTCTAAAGTCTATATTCTGAATTTTATGCTGCAAGTTATTGGAGTCAGAAATCAGACAAACACCGACTTTACAAACTGGAAAGGACAGCCTAAAGTGACCTTTTGGTTTAGCGACGAGCGGCCAAATGCGCTTGCCCCGATAGAAGTTTAAAAGAAAAGAAGGGGTGCTAAAAAGTGTTAAACGTTCCGGATTTAATCTTGAAATTGTCTGTCACAAAGATGTAGAAGAATCTTTAAAGTGATCCCAGAGGCTGTTAAAGATGGCGTATAACCAATTAATACCTCTATGAGCGGCCGGATGTGACAACTGGTAGCGTCCCTTTGTCATTGTTTTTTAGACGAGTGATTTGCTGAGTAACAATGGAGGTGATTCCCCAATGTTTTTTTGGTTGGAAGCAGCATGTAGTGTACTTAGCTGCGTGCCGGTGTTCTCGTTTAACTGTAAAGTTTTATATAGGTAAAGCAGTGCTTTTTAAATTAAAGGTGTTGATTGTGCAAATGCTAGCTGTTTTGTTGGAAAAAAGTTGCCGATGTACGGAGGGATATGGGCTCTTTAAGTAACATTTTGGAGGGTTTTGAGTTTAGGTTGCACATCCAAGCTTCAATTTTAAATTGTGAAAAAATCTAAGACTTCCTATGTCAAGATTTTGAGTGACATTGAAGAGATGGGAAAAAATTAGTTAAGCGCCTCTTAAAATATTAAAACCAGATAATTATAGAGACTGTTAAAACTATTTTTGTCGCGGGTTTTTGATGATTAGCGCACCTGTTGGTTACTTTGTCTATTTTAAGTTAATTCATATTTGTTCGGAAGATCTCTATCGCATTAAAAAAGATCTATATTTTTTTAAACTTTTAATCATTTGTATTCGTTTTCAGGGAAATCCCTAAAACGTAATCCCGCCTAACCCAGTGACTAGTCTGCTTTTACGACCTGTAATAATAATAGTAAGGAAATGGCCAGTTGTGTTTAAAAAAGTTTTAAAATTGTTAGCTAATATATAATATGCTTTCAAGAACAATTTTGATCTTAAATACTTCATCAAGCGACCATGGATAAAAAGTTTGCATTGGTAATTAAAAGTTTTTGCAAAACGATAAAGTTCTTGACCCTTGTATAAGGTACCAGAAATACCAATTGTGATTAGTTCTATAGGTAACCTGAAGGCCCGGTCGTTTGTTCGTACACAAACATATAGCGTGCATTCAGAATGGGTTTTTCAAATAGTGGTGGTTAACACTCTAGTTTGCCCACAACTTTGGTATTCTGGTAAAGTACAGACATCTTCATACAGGCGGAATTTGATTTTTTGTTTCTATCCTCTCTGTCCAGTCAGTAGAACTAAAGACATAAAGTTGTCCTGCAGATTAGTTAAGTCTGTCATGTTTGAGTAGAACAAGTTGTAGTTAGTTTCGCGTAATATTTTTGTGCACATTATATCAAGTTTTGTTAAAAGAAGCCCTTACTGCACAGCGGTGCTTGTACCAAACCTTTCCCTCATTTCCTGTGGCCTGTGTGAATCGGCTGTAATCCCCACATCAGTCTTGATGCTTCCTATGTAATACATTATATCATACGGCATGACTAACGAATCATTTGAACTAAGTGTAATTTACAATGTCAGATTGTAACTAAAAATAAAGGAAACCTTCTGTTGATGTTGTCTGATTAGAGAGTCATCTTAGACTGTTAGCTAGCTTCTTTAGGTCAGGTCAAGTGCCAGTCATAAGCACCAAGTATAAACACCTGAAAACCTAAGGTTCATCTACAAATTCCTGTATTGTATGTATACACCAGTACATATGTTATATCTACATACAATGCACACTGTTTAGTTATGAATGTTTACATATAAGAGTATGTGAATGAAGGGGTTGGGGTATTATCTTCAATCATATTTTGTTGTATGTTAAAACTACTGTAACTATGTAGGGTTTTGTCTGTTTCAGTTCTATATTTGGTGGTATATATTGTTTGACACCTGATCTGTCCTGACGATTCCCTTACTAACAATATTCCGATTCTTGCATTTCAATAACATAACAAAAGATCTTTTATTCTTGATTAAGTGCGGATACAGTAAAACACACAGGGTTTAACTAATTATGGCGATCCTGCCAGGACAATGCCAAGGAAGGCCATGGCCTTAACACCATGCCGTAGATTACTTCGCTCTTTAACTCTAAACCACGTTTTTATAACTGAATCAATCTTCTTAAATAACAATTAGCGCATAGTATTTTGTGAAAAGGAAACCATAAGCGCCTGTTGGTTTACATGGTGTGGGAAATCAGGGACAACGACATTGCCGTAGCCTACATAATAAACAATGACAAACCGCGAAATTCAGTACAATTAATACCCTAAAATACTTTTTTCAGTATGTTTAAACCTCGTCGTGTACCTACCCAGTATTATAAATTTGTAAAAAGAAGTTAAAACTTTTCAGACAGAAAGTAGGTACTGTACTGGTATACATATTTTGCTTTTCAAGATGCTGTGTTTAAACGGATTATCTAGAATAACTGTGGAGCCGTTAGTGTTTTCAGCTATTTTAATTATTTCAATGAACACCATCATATCACAACAGTACATATATCAACGGCTGTCAGTGCAATATGGAATAAACAATTCAAACGGATCAAATAAACAATGTGGTAATTTGAATTCAAGCGATCCAATCTCTGAATTGGAAAAAAAAGTTTCTGCAGAAACAAGCCTCTGGGTACTTTACTTAAATGTTGCAGGTACCGGTACTCTTAATTTTTGAATTATTTATATTTTACACCTGTTGAGGGTGATATAGTATAATAAAGTTTATGTATTTATAAATCTGTATAATGATTGTATGTCTGTAATAATCTTAATCTTAAAAATGAATTGAGTTTTTTGGTTTTAAAGGGAGTTTTGCCAGAGTATGGTATGCTTTAACAACTGTTATTTCGGCATATTTTTTTCTTGTTTCAAAAGTAATTAATCTTATTTCATATATATTTTTACTAATTGTTTAAAAAACATAAAAAAATCCCCGTAATGTTCAAATTTTAAATATCATTTTATATTTGTTCAAATAAGCACATTGCATTAGATACCGCGTATGCTACTAGTATGTCCCCTACATGTTATTAAATCTTGATTTTAGGATTCATTCCGTCATTATTTTGCACTGCGTTGGTGGGTTCGTGGGGGGATGAAGTGGGCAGAAGGAAACCCATCATTTCAACGTTCTTAGGAATGTTGGCTCTTATCTGCATCTTTATGTCTGTTATTCACTTCCAACTCCCGATTTATTTACTTCTTGTTGGTCGACTGGTTTGCGGCTTTAGTGGTGATTTCTCAGCATTGCTTTGTTGCTGTTTTGCTTATCTTGCTGATGTTTCATCCGTCCAAAGTCGAACTATTCGGTTTGCTGTGGCAGAAGCATCACTTGGCATTGGAGGCTTGGTTGCAAGTCTTGCTGCTGGTATATGGGTTGAAGCTCAGGTACAACGTATATTACACATTTTTGTGCAATTCAGGCATAACTTTTCCGTTTAAAAAAAGAATCTTCAATAAATATTTACATTGGATGGTATCATATAAGGCTTTTAAACTAAATTAAGCATAGTTTTAGTTCACAATTGTCAACCAAATGTGGGTTCAATAATAGCTGATAGATGTCTGTATCTGTGGGTAAAACACTTAATGAACAATGCCTAGACTTAGTGGATTAATGGTTTAAATAATTGTATAGTATTGTCTCCATCATACTTAACACATATATAGCTCTGTTGGTAAGAGATAATCTGATAATGTAAACGTAATATTCCTTTGTCTTACCCTTAAAGTAAAGACAAGGTAAATATCCCTGAATTATACAAAAAAAACTTAACAGTATATTGAATGAGTTTTTTACATCAGAATTAAATTTCAGGGACTATTTGTACCGATGTGGTTACCATTTTCTTTAACAATTTTTGGTGTTATCTACACGCTATTGATATTACCTGAATCAGTACAACATGATCATGCTCATTCAATTATACAGGATTTCAAGTAAGAAATTATATTATTTTTAGGTTTTTCTTGTGTTAAGTTAGGTTTTACATGTGTTAGTGACCTTTAACTTTGTGCAGCTCACTTAAAACAACTACTACCCCATTGATTTATTAAAATAAACAAAGTAATAAAGCAATGACTTAATATTTTACCTAATCATTTTCCCTAAACAGTTAATTATGTTTTTTTGTGTCTATAAGGTTCTTATATTACTATAACCACAAAGTTATCTTTTATGCAATGTTTAATTTATTTTCTTTCTATATCTAGAAAACTATTCACTTGTCAACCATTTTCTGGCATATGGCGAATGCTATTAGCTGAATTTCGCGGTAGTGGCCATCTTTTTGGCATGCTGCTTAGCTTTTTTATCATGATGATGTTGTTTACTGGCTATACTGATATAATTATTGTGTATGAGCTTAGTTCTCCGTTTTGCTGGACACCAAATCTAATAGGGTAAGTTGTTTAATGTTCATATTATTTTGCATTAACCCTGTAAATATTTTAAAAGGGCAAACAATGTATATATATTACACTGATCACAGTATACAAATCACATTGTGTAAGTCCCGTGAATGTGCAAACTAAAGGGGTGCCAGCGATTTAAACTGCACCTTTTCATTCCCTATTTCAACAAAAATTATTTAATTTTAAAATATAATCTAACCAAACCATGCATGACTTAACATTATAATGTATAATAATTTAACATTATACCCACCGCTCGGGCCACCGGTCTTGATAAACACAGTGTCTATTAGTTTAGAAATAAATGCTATAGGCTACTATCTCATTATGAAGATGGATAGTTTTATTAATAAAAAGTGTGTTAGGCATAGTAGAAAATCTAAAATTTTCTAGATGTTTAAAAAAAATATTTTTTCTGTATGGTATTATCTTAAATTCACTTAAGTTAAAGGTTAAATAAATTGACCACACCTTATATGTTGTTTTCCCCTTTGCATAACAGATACAGTTCGGCAATCACATCATTTTCATTTGTCATTGCTCTGGTCGTTTTTAAAATTTTAAACAATCGAATAAGTTCATGGTGGTTTGTATTTATCGGAGTTTCTTCCATGGGTGCTTCCTTTTTAACCTTTGCATTTGCTGCTGCATCATGGACTCTTTTCTTAGGTAAGGAATAATTTTAAGTATGTGCACCCTGAATTAAAACAAAATCTAATGACTAAAATTTATTGTTTTTTAACAATTGGGTGGTCATCTAAACTTAAACTACAAGTTTTAAATTTATGATTTTCACATCACTATTTTGTGTTACACAATGTATTATTCGTCATAGCTTTGTGCCTTGGGAGTCTTGGCACTGTTCCATCCACCATGATTCGTAGTATGGTGTCTCGTTTGGTGGGTGAGGATGAGCAGGGATCAGTGTTTGCACTTCTGGCGTGTTCACAAAGCACAGCGCAGTTAGTCGCATCACTTGCTTTCAATGCCATTTATGCAGCAACTGTGGCGCATTTTCGCGGCACAATTTTCCTTGTTTTAACCGGTGTTGCTGTGCTTTTATTGATAATTTTCAGGTAATCTTTGCAGCATTACACATTTTTTAGCCTATACAATTTGATTTTTGTCTTTAATCCATGTGACCAAGCTTTAACAGTAAAGTCTGTTTACAAGGGTTGGGACAATGAAAGACAAAATAAAATGTCACACCAATAAAATTGTCATTGTCAGATTGTGTGTGTCGAGTCTGAT
>CH003412.1:3449476-3520877 GCA_000149265.1 Ciona savignyi | reverse complement strand
ATTATACATACAACAAACTGTAATAGCTCCAGGAACCTAACGGTTGGCACAAGATAATTTGATGATTATCTGTGTAATAACGCCCATTGTGTTTTCACGTTTTTGGGAATAAGCATAAATATTCTATCTAGGACTATCCTATCCTAATAAGTTTGGGTGATGTCTGCTTAGTGCCTTGCCAAAGGACAACACTGACTAGCTAGCAGCTGGTTTTAATACTGCAACTTTTCAGCTATCTGCAGACCATCAATTATGTTACCAATTGAAATGATCCACTGAATAATTAATGTTTTGTGTTACAGTGCCGTGTTTCAAAAGACAAAGCAACAACTTCAAAATAAAATGACAATGGAATATTCTCCCGTTGAGGAGAATGCATGATACACAATCTTCACATTTCAAGTTTTTACATAATATTTAATAAATTGCACTTAAATACAGAGAAAATTTTAGAACATTTTTAACCTAATAGCCTGTACCAGATTTAGCATTACATTTTATGTCTTAGCACAATTTCTAAAAATTATTCTATTTTATCCACAACAAATAGAATAAATTTATAGTAATTTTTTTTTTAATTTTGCCGAAGTGTTTTAAAAGTGTATCTTAATTTACAAATTTTATTACAAATGTTGCCATTGCAAAATACAAACAATTATATTTGCGACTCTTAATAATTAACCAGTAAGTTTTTCATGCATGCTGGCTTTGTTTGGTTTTGCTTTCAGGTATGCTATCGCTGTGGGTGTTATATAAAAATACCTATGAAGAATTGGATTAAAATGATAACGGTTGAACCGTTATTGTTTAGTGGTATGTTTATTATCAATCTGTATTCTGTTTTGTCGAGCCAGTATATTTACCAGCAAGTTGCTAAAAGTCATGGGTTAGACGGCGACTTCGAGAAAACATGTAACCAGTTTAATAAATCGGATCCTATGTATGAACTAAAAGAAAAAGTGTCGTCGGATTCAAGTTTATGGATACTGTACCTGAATGTCGCAGGTGACTGAAGCATTGAAGTTATGTACATTGACTGCTGGTAGTAGGTTTAAAATAACCAATTTCGCTTTATATAAAGTAGTCATGCCGACTGCCATTCTTCGGTATTGTTAAGACTGCCGTTCTTCGGTAAGACGAGTGTCAAGCGAAAAAACGACAATAATTAATTACAGGAAAGTGAAAACTCGACATAAACGGCAAATCAATAGATAATTATTGGCCTACAGGTTATTGAAAATAAAATGATAAATTAGAACAGAGTATTATTGTGTATTCCCATGGATAGAAACACGTAGTGATTGGAGATATTACACTGTGTGGAATAAGATAGAGACGTTTTTTATTGTTTAAGACTTTAAGTAAACTGTTCAAGTCCTTCAAATGCCTTGGCCAAGGTCACAACGGCGACTATGCAGCGGTTGTTGTTGACCCAACAACCTCTCAGCTGCTGACGTAACATGAAATGATATATTGTTTCCCAATAAAATATAATTCTACTCTACAAACCTCATGTTTTGATAAAACCCCAATGTAAATACACAATAATTTATACTCCCCAATATACTTACTTATCATTCAGGTACCATTCCAAGTTTCTTTATGTCGGCCCTGCTCACTTCATGGGGAGACGCAGTAGGCCGACGGATGCCTCTTATTTCAGTATTTGGTGGTTTTATATTTCTCATTGCCGTGTACATTGTTGTTGTATCCTTGGAGTTACCTGTGGCGTGGTTGTTGGCAGCTAGGCTGATATGTGGGCTGACCGGAGATTTCCCATGTTTGACAGCAGTATGCTTTGCTTACCTGTCCGATCTGAGCAAAGCCGAGCACCGGACAGTCAGGATAGCAGTGGGCGAAGCCATGTTAGGGGTCGCTGGACTCTTAGCTGGAGCCATAGGCGGAGTTTGGATTGGCGCACAGGTAATTTTTCCTTTTTTAAAATATTTTATGATTCGCGATATTTTATTTTAACGGTTCTTCTTCTTCACGTTTTAGGGTTTTGAAGAACCCCTTTGGTTACTCTTAGTTCTTTCTCTGTGTGGTTTTATCTACATCGTATTTATATTGAAAGAACCTCGAGAAATTACCAGACTAGCATGTATACGTCAGACTTTCAGGTAGGCCAAGTACTGTTTTATCTGCCAACAGAAACATGATATTTTAATAGAAGAACTATAGGCAGCTTTTGTTTTTTGGTAATAATAATAAATCCATCCGTATTTTGCAGAGACCTGTTCACGCTTAGACCATTTTTGAACATATGGAGAATGATTAAATTTGAGAAAGAAAGGAGTTGTTACCTTTTGTCCCTTCTTGGGTGTTTGTTCATGCACATGGTGCTTTACGTCGGATTGGATGACGTCAGTATAGTGTACGAGCTCAGCGAACCATTTTGTTGGTCACCATATTTAATCGGGTAAGGCAGTGGTTCCCAAACTGTGGTACACTCACTATTGGTGGTACGTGAGAGTCTTTTGCTAATTTCAGCATTTTTTGTAATGCTTAAAAATATCTACATGCTCAACAATGAATTATAGTTTATAGTATAACTTAGGTGAAACGCACACTATACGAGAGCTGAAAAAGGTACAAGAGAAAAAAATTTGGGAATCACTAGGGTAAGGTGTCCTACGTCGGAACTTGGCAATGATTATCGAAAAAATATTGAATGAAAAAAAACATCCTTATCACCTAGCACGGATAAACTTGCGTAATTTAACTATTGGCGCTATAGTGTAGTGCGTTTTATATAAAACAAGTGTATTTTATCTATTAAATTATTATTTTAATGGTGTTACTATTGTTTAATATATACCAGTGCTTCTCAAATGGTGCGCCACGGGGGTTAGCTAGGTGCGCCACACTTGAATTTCGTAAATTTACGACATAAGGTGCATAGATCATAAACTATGAAATTATTCAAATTAAACTTATATTTTTCCATATTTTTCCTAAATTGTTTAAGTAATTAGCATAATGTTTTGACTCCATGTGCAAAGTGCGCCTGTTTTCTTAATTGGTCTCGGGTGCGCCACGAGGTCAAAAAGATCGTGAACCGCTGATATATACAATAAAAATTATTCTTTTTGTAAATAAAAAATTACCTTTTTAAAGGGTTTGCTGAGCTGGTTTATGCGATAGAAACTAAATGGACGTACATTTTACTTAGATATGGCCAAATGATTCACTCGTCCACTTCTATATTCGGGTTGGTGACATTTAAACTGCTCTATACACGTCTCTCTGATTGGTGGATCTTTTTTGTTGGGATGACTTCATCACTGTGCAACTTAGTAACTTTCGCCGTGTCCGAAATGACTTGGTCCTTATTTTTAGGTAGGCTGTATTATAGTGCTGTTTACGTAATAAAGCATTTATTCGTATAAATAGTAAATTTACGATCCGGTTTATTGTATAATTACGAACAGCAATAACAATATTTGGTAGAGGCGTTACGACCTTGCACAAAGTGGAATAATAATACCCGTTAATAAGAACTGACGTTCTAGCTTCTTTAATAATGACTGTATTTTATTTTATAAATCCCGTCAAAAGAATCGACATTCTCTTATTATATATATAAATAAGAAAAAAATCCATAGGCCTTTCACTGGGTTGTTTGTATACAATACCCGCCACTGTTCTGCGTAGTATGCTGTCGCGAATGGTCAACCACGACGAACAAGGTGCGGTATTTGCGACAACTGCATCCATTCAGAACCTGTCACTGCTGATTGCTTCCTTTATTTTCAATGGAATATACTCGGCGACAGTGGCCAGTTTTCGCGGAGCAGTATTTATCGTCGGTGCCTGCATTGCTATATTACTTCTTGCTTTTTTCAGGTAAAGTTAAATTTAAGTTTTGTTTGCATTGATATTATGAGTAGGCAGGCTATAAACTTTAAATACAGTTTCTGAAATTAAGGAAAAACACCAAAGTTACACTGATTACATAAGCAAATGCGAAGCCTAATGCAATATTGTATTTTTTTAGTATTTTTGATAAGGTGACTAAATAAGCAGAGTTATACACGAGTAACTTCACTAAATAGACGCATAGTATGTTTTCACTTTTATTTTATCAAAGCGCAACTTTAACTCAAACAAACCGGTTTTAAACGTGTGTTCTTGGTAAACAAATGGTTTCGGAATTTCAGATGAGAATCTAACAGCTGCATACTACCATTATCAACGGTTTATTGCACCAACCAGTATAGGTAAAACCTGTTTTTCAGAATTGCGTACTTGAAAACTTTCTCACGTTTATCTGCGCCGTATCAAAACATGGAAGACGATTGAAGCAATAGAAAATGGATTATATGACGTCATAATTACGTATAGCTCTCGAATTTCGCCAATACAAATTTGTGGACACTTTCTAAAGTTCAGTTTTCTTTGGCTTTTTCTTCTTGTGTACTGTTTTAGAAGAACCGCAAATATCAGAACATAAGAGTTTTTGCAAACCCTTGGTATCCTTTTTTACGTAAGTCCTGTACAGTTTATACTCGTCGTATTCCCCGATGTACGCGTGACACATGTCTGAAAACCTGGAAAGGAAACAATAAAAGTAATAAATAATTGTTGCTAGTTTCTACTATACAATTTATGCAAGTCAGAACGACGCATTGCAATAGAAAGTAAACACGTACTGTGTATATAATATTAAAATCTCAACGTAAAACAAAGAGCATATGCGACGCCCATACTAAGTATATTGCACGCGTATTCCAAGGTAGGATTTGTAAAGTATGTGAACAACTTTTCAAACAAATGGTCTTCCATTTTCTTACCAAGATCGTGATTGCATTATTATCAACTTACCGTCTTGGCCAGATACCTCCGCCTTGCATGATCCCAGGCACCTCTGACACATCGCCACCTGGGTAACTGATCCTTTTTCTTCCGTCGACTTCTTTAATTCCAAAGTTGTTCCATTCTGTGTCGGCGCAGATCTCTTCGAAAATGTCGATTAGCTTTTCTTCACTTAGATTTTTCTTGCCTGATTTTACAGCTTTATCTTTGTCAATGTTTTTCTGTAAGAGCAAGCAATAGGTATTACGGAATAATTATTTTACCACCAACAAAAATATAAATGTAGGTCTATCTTTGTACTTAGGTGGTATCCATTGTTGAATATTCTAAAGTTATAAATATGTATTAGCACAAACCTTCAGGGTAGAAGCAAAGCGTCCAGCAATCCCCATACACGCTTCACAACGCAAGTGCAGTGGCATAAAATTGGCCTGAGACTCTTCATCGCTTAGATCAGGAGGCCCCATGCTTATCGTTCCGGAGTTGTCGCTGTTTTGCTTTGCAGTGGGAGTACCCATTTGACACATACCGCCAGTAAGGAGACACAGAAAACTTACAAAAATATACATTATATTTATCTACTTAATACCTTTTGTTTAAAAAAATACTGATTTTCACAAATCGAATTACCATTTTAAAATAAGTTTATAATTGTAGAAATCTTATAATAAAACACTGTCTTTGCAAACTTGTAGGTATCTACTCTATGTATACTTTAACTACTTGGGTATCCGCCATAATGTAGCACGTTTCACAATACCGCGAGAAACAAACATCAACAAGCAAGAAAGGCGAGAGTTTGCTTGAGCGTCGAATCGGAAAGAATGACGTCACAAGCTTCATTAATCAACTGCACTCACATACTGTACTTTCAAATTAATATGGGTATTTGCTACTATAGCTATTTTGGTTTAATATCACACATGATATATAGTGCTTCATTTAGCATCTGTTTAGCGAGCGACTGTCTGTTTACTGTAAAATAATTTACACAAGTATGTGTTACCTCTCTTCATGGCGCCTACCAAACCAGACGTAGCATAACAGGACTTACAAAAACACGCAGTTCCAGCAATACCAGACCGCTCGTTCAGCTTAGACTTGTACTTATCTTCTGAATTAAATTATTGCTAAAAATGCGCTGTTTAAAATATGAGAACTTCACTTCTGTACATAAAAAAGTAATATCAAACCACATGACACAAGAATAATTAACTGCAAAATACCGGTCACTTCCAATATATCACACGAGGCAGATTGCGCTTACTTGTAACCAACCAATTACTACCCATGGCTGCAAGCCTTTTGGGCAGCTTTTATGTAAAATTGAGCAACGTGTCCTTTTGGTGTGTGTAAACTTTCTTCCGTGGAAAACCGCCGCGGGGGTGAAACTTCTGGTGACGACATCGCTGCTGGTGCCTTTTTTATTTGTTAATAATTAACCCGGCACTGCGTGCTTTGAATTTAAAAGACTATTTAATCGTTGCTTGTACAGGCAACTAGTATACTAAAGTCTGTTATTTGAATATTTAAGACACTTAAAAAAATTAAGAAAAGTTTTTGCATTTGACCGGGAATGCAAATAAACTGGCCCAAGGAATATTAGCGTTTTTTATACACCAGGGGTGGCCAGACCTGCTTTATCAGCAAATTCAAACTCTTTCGCCCACTCTGTTTAAAATTCTATTCTCCTCTTCATACTTTCTCTTTTTGCAATTATTCCTCAACAACATTTCTTGGCTAAACTGTTTTTGCAATTATTGGTATAGCGGTAACCAAGACGTGAAACTAGGTCAGCCCTGACGTACAGCTTCAATCTGACAGTTTTCAAAGTGGTCAAACAACTCGTCAAGGCCGGAAAAATGCATGTCTAATTTATCAATGCTAATTCATTAAAGAGCCGAGAGCCGCAGTTTGGCCACCCCTGGTATAGACTGTGGTGGTTGCATAAACTTTTCCAAGATTGTATGTCTTGTCTATATATAGCACTGTATTTCCAGTAGCGCAAAACCGTCCAATGTCCTGAATTTGTGTATCCGTGAACAATATGATTGAAACCTGCTCATTTTTACTGTGGATTACTTACTGTCCGAATGAATGGGTGCGCCTGGGCCATGCTCATCACTTGAAGAATTTCATCACTGTAGTTCTTTTGATAGACTGTTCTTCCCTGTTGCTTGGACGTGTTTTTTGTTAGGTCGTTGTATTTTTTAGTGTGGAGATTTTTGCAGGTTCACACTAGGTACACTATATGCACCGTGTCCGTTGAAATTACTTGCCTAGTGGATAATAAACAGATGTAACATGTTTCTCCTGCGTCAACCCCAAATGCATTATTATCTCTTTAATTTAACCTGTATAAACTGATTGTCTATGAGTGTATGTACATAAACGTATAGTTTATATTTATAGAGTTTTTAAGATTAGCAACTGTACGTACAGTTAATAACAATTTCTATCTACGACTGGCGCTAGATCTTCGTATAAAGGTATTCTCCACTTTTTTAAAAGAGACGACATATAGGCCTACCGATATTGTTGACTTTTTAACAGAGAAGTATATTTTAAAATATTTTCTGCATTCTCATCTGTTTGCAGTTCTAAAATGATAAAAACTGTTTACAATGCTGTTTGTGACGACAAATGAAAAAGTTTACAATAGGCTACTAATTGTGACGAATTTTAATTGCGAAGGAAAAATATATGTATTAAGACGATAAAGACATCCACCGTCGGATTACCGAAACTATTGCTGTATTTTGTGTATGATTAAAGACATTACCCTAACCAAGTAAAATCCCTTAATCCGCTGGACTCACGCAATGTTCGCTAAGTGTGTTACAGCACCAATTAGCGGCCAGATTCGAAATGTGCACCTTTGCTGTACGGTCGTGTGGGAGAATGGTTTGAACATAAAGGAGAATGGTTTGAAGACCACCAAAACATCTACATAATTGGTGATTTTTTACCGGGGTAAATTTCAAACCAATGATCGTTTTTTTGTATGTAAGTCAATATATGAACGACCGTAAATCATCGTTGGGTTTTTTAACCGAGTTAAGTTTCGAACTCATGAAGGGCTCGTCACTTGGGACCGTTTTTATATCGGTCGCGCTAACCATTCGCCGACACGTTTTTTTTTTCTGTAAGAACAAATTAAAACAAAGAAATACATTTCCCTTAATCTATTTCTTTTCATTGTTTAGAACAAAACTCATTATGTCTGGTAGTTCCTGAAGTTTTTTTGTTTTTTTTTCATTTTTTTACGACACAACAGTACGGGAAAAAAGTGTACAACAGAACAATGTGTGGACCGGCAGCAGCCGAACGGCCGAATATCTAGAAAAAGGTTATTTACATGTATCGGTCGCGCTAACCATTCGCCGACACGGTTTTTAAAGTCATAGGGGAAGAGTGGGTAAAATGGGCCCTTTAGTTGCAAATCGGATTTTTTACTGATATAAAGCCTGCTGGACTTAAGTTTTTCATGTGGTGTCACCTAATACCAAAGTCTTTACACATAACATGTTAACTTTCTAATAATTTTTGTTAAATATATTTTATCAACAAAAAAAAATATTTCGTTAGTGGCCCATTTTAGACAAGGGTGCAGTCTAAAATGGGCCCCCGGCCCGTTTTCGACATTAACATTTCGCCAGATAACAGTATCCATATTTGCTTCCATTATAAACAATGTTATTACTTTTCTTTTTATGATGTAGTTTTTTTTTTTTTAATTTAACACTTTGGATTACAGCAATTACTTTTTATTTAATACCCAGTTACTAGTATACTAATGCAATAACACCTTGCTACTTTAGTGGAAGCATAACTATCAATTCATGTTATTAATAGCATTTAGAAAACCCGTTTAGTTTATTGTGAAACACATAATATGACTGTTAGTGCTAAGTCTAGCCCTTTAGTACTGTTAATGCTAAGTCTAGCCCCGTTAGTTACCAAATGAACACAGGGGGCCCATATTAGACAGGTGCCAACATACGACTTAAAATCTCTATAAAAAAAATTTAAAAAAAGAAGTTTAATTTCTACCAGTAAAAGTAGGTCTAGGCTATATAGTTCTATTTAACTACAGTAAAATTTATTTTAGTATTTGATCTTTTCTATTATTTATTAGCAGAAAACAAAAATTGCAAATTTAGATTCAGACCTTCTCAAACCGAAATAGCTACAGAAAACATTGAGTTTGTCGATTTCACGCTCAAACTTCGGTTTGGAGATTCCATAATTTGATATACTGACACTGGTTTTTGCAGCAAATTTTTATTCTTTAAAATATATTGAAAATTGGAGGGGGCCCATTTTACCCACGTGGCCCATTTTACCCACTTTTCCCCTACTTAGATTGGCCGTGTGATAACACCACCTTGCGTTTTTTTAGTTACTGGGATAAACACAAATAAGCCATCCTATCCAAACTGGAAAAAATAGCGCTTGATCAACATTATGATCAATGTTCGGCAGTAAACAAACATAAAATGGTATAAACTCAAAAACTGGACCTTCCTTGTCATGTAAGCTTTGACTTAGTTATCAATCCTATTTTACCAATTTTTTTTATTTTTTGCAATAGGCAAGTATAATATAGGTTACCACATCACTGCTGTTCGTGCTGAGTAGACGACGTGATCATATGAACAGTAACAAGTTTAAACATTATGTTTTATAAAAGATAATATCCGCGCTTCCCCGCGATTCTGCGTCAAATTTAACATCCTCACAATTCATACGATAGACAAGAACTATATCACCAAGTTTCATCATGAAACTCTGGCCAATTCCGAGACACTGAGTTAAAACAAATTGTACGATTCAATAATTTAATGTGCATCAAAATGTTTGTACACACAAGAAAAATAGTAAGTTCAATGTAAAAGTAAAAATAAAAAAATTGAGAAAAAAATTGTCAGTAATCTTCGACCCAACCATTTTCTTCAACAAAATTTGAAATCACTTCTCTCATTGCAATGTTCGGGATCAGTTGATTAAGTTTTAACTCGTGCCGCGTGACAGGGTCGAAGTGACCGACTCTCTGTGAAAGGGGATTGAATGGATGTGTCATATGTGGTATCCGACCTGTTAGTCTAGTCACTAGTGGCTTAGTGTGGCGACTTTCAGCCGAAAGGTTAAAGTTTCGAAACTGGTCGCTGGCTAGTCGGTTGCGTCCTTGGGCAAGGCACTTAACAGACATTGACTGAACCCAGCGGATCATTAATGGGTTCTCCCAATTTAAATGAATGTCTTAATTAGACACAACACACTGCAATAGCTCCGGTAACCTGGCGGTGCGCGCTAGGTGATCTGACGATTACCTGTGTGTTAACCTCCTTGGTTTTCCCATTCACGGGGATAAACATGAATATATCCTATCCTAGTTTTTGTTTAAACTATAAGTAAAAAATAACCTTGTAGTGCCATGCTCATAAACACAAGCATGCATTCTGTTTGATTTCACTTCGTAGTAAGATCTTAATGTATATTTTAAGTTCAAGAATTGGTTTAAATCAGGGATGTCCAACCTTTTATTGTAACGGGCGCGCATTGTCACTTGAAATAATTCAATGGGCCGCACAACCTATTAAATTTTAATAAAAATGGCAGGGTTCGATATAATGGTTTTGAAGGGATTTGCGAAATGTGTTGGTAAGGAGAATTTTCGCGCTGAAGCGCTCAAAATATGTTTGGTTATGATAAATTGCCTTAAACAACCAGAAAGATTTTTATTATATAAAGCAGACAGTACCGTTATTTAGTAGTACAGTAATGATAAATTGCAATAAACGTGAAATCAAAAGGGGTGTGTCGCATCTCGCCAATCATAAATAAAGGAATCGAGGTATATGAACGCATAATGGCCATTGTTGCGTTGTGATAGAAATGCTTATTATACGCCAATAATGCAAAGTAAAGGCAAGATAAATAAATGTAATAGTAATGTGATTGTTAAATGTTATGTTAAAGGCAAACGGTGTAAATTAACGTGTTAATGATTTATTATTGAAAGTGCGCGAAATCAGTAACGGTAATTTATATTTTCGCGATTTTGTTAAATTTTGTAATTCGCGAACTTTAGAAAACGGTTCGCGAATAGCGATTCGCGATCCCTTAATTCCAACCCTGAATGCGTACATAAAGAAACAACTAAAAGCTATTAATTTCATCTTTGAAAAAAGGAACAAATAACACACATATAGAAAGAAACAAAAACTTATTTCTGCAATACAAAGTCAATGAGATAAGTGTTTGTCATCAGTATGTTTCTTTCTGCAATTTTGATTTTTAAAGCGCCCCTAAAAGCTGACTGATACATTTTAATTAGGCTAAGATTTAAAGTTTAAAATACTACTTGGAGTTAAAATGACTAGCGGGCCGCACAAAAATCTTAGGTGGGCCGCAGTGCGGCCCGCGGGCCGCAGGTTGGACATCCCTGGTTTAAATATTTATTCTGAATGTTAGACCAAACATCTTCTGTTAGTTCCCAGGCAATGTACTTAAGGATTTATGGCTGTTACCTTGATCCAGAGAATTCAATGGTAATTATTATATGACTCCCAAGAGGATAAAACCGGTTCATGGTAATATGAGGCACACTACAAAAGCTCCAGAACTCATAGAATAAAAAGTTATTTGGTGAACTTCATGTCTAGTACCGGTACCTGTTGTTTAAATTAGGGGAATAAACACGTGTAACTTCTTTATGTTTACCTGTATATGTTCTTCAATAAGGCGCCGTTCATAGGTTATGCCACTGGGTGTAATGACTGGGTCCTTCATCAATTCAAAACTTATTTTACCGCACAAGTAGTCTGGTACATCCCGGGTCTGCAAATTTTTAATAAAATATCAACAATTTTACCTTCTTCATTTGATAATTTTCATTTTAGACTCACCCGTCTCCTTTCGTCTACTTGGGCAAACAAATCATTAACTTCTTGCCTGCGAGTTTTCTGTAAGTTTTATGCATGTTTAAAATTGACTTAGGTATAACAATTAAGCTTGTACAAACTGAGGTAGTATATGAACAACTTTCTGCCAAAGATACTACCAAAAAGATTATTGTGTGATGGTACGATCAAGACTATAATTTAAAAATTATATATATTTATATATAACATGCACTACTATTTAAGGATAGTGTATATTCCCAGAGTAGGGACTTGACAGTCTTTATAACTTCATAATTAAGGAAATATTACATGCTTCCAATCAGGCCGAGATGTTTAATACATGTGTGTGTCTGGAAGCACTTAAAATTATTAAGTAACATTTTCTGAAAATAAACTCAACAACAAGAAAGAAAATGCACGAATATGTACATATTTTTCTTCAAGTTCTTTTAAAACTTCTTCTTCACCACATTTTTCATCTCTTTCATCAATTTCTTTCCGCTTCTCTTCTAGCTCCCTGTAGAAATGTGTAACTTTATACTTAACATAAAAATTAAAAGTCAAACCCTTGCCGTTCTTTGTCTTGAAGCATAAGACGGTTCAGATAAGTCTGTAATTCTATTTCCTGCTGAACTCTTTCCTTTTCCAGCATTTCCCACTTTTTCCGTTTTGCCAAGCGCAGTAGTGCACAAATATCATCCCCAAAATTTTGTTTTTGTTGTTTTGCGAGTTCGTTGGCTTTGGTCAAATGAACAATAGCATCGTCAAACTTTTCAAGTTCTATGTTTGACTGTCCCATGAAGAAATGGCCCTTTACAGACTGGTAGTCATTTTCAAGCGCTGCTTTGCAATCAGAGTTTGCCTTGGCAAAAAAATCATTTTAAACATAATTATATGGAAATACAACATGGAAAACCATTACACTTTTATTATACTTCAAATACCTCTTGCCATCTTTGTAATTTTAAGTTACACAAAGCTCTGTTGGTATAAAAAACTGAAGTTGAACCATTCTTGTTCTGAAATACAATACAAATATATATATATATATTATATTATAATACCAACATAATTATTAATTAAAAGCTAGTCCTGCGAAACTAGCTAATGGCTGGTTTCCAACACAGACTTTCACTTAGTGGTCCTATGCTTTTCCAAATTGTACTGTCCGGTTATTCTGGCGGTTTAGTGCGAAGCGTAAGCCTTCTGAACTACCGGTAGTCTATGAAATTAAAAGGAACGTGTGAATCATACATAACACACTGCAATAGCTCCGGTAACCCGACGATGGGCGCGAGGTGATCTGACAATTACCTGTATGTTAACCCCCTTGGTTTTTTCATTCAAGGGAATAAACATGATTATCCTATCCCTATCTAAACACACACACATACATAGTAAATATATATTATTTACTTACAATTGCTTTTGTGTATTGCTTAATAGCATCTTCATATTTCTTTTGTGCATAAAGTTTGTTTCCTTCCAATTTATATTGAACTGCAGCCATTCTCAAAAAATAACAACTCTAAAATCTTATGATGGAAACAATTATCAATTTAAACAATAACAAGGATGTTTTTTTAAGTAAAATCATTTTATCATTACAGTTACGGGTAATTATCCTTGAAAATATAAAGTTAAGAATCCAAACAAGTGAATATCGTGCCAATCCAACCTTGCATTCAATTAACTTCTGCGAGAAGAGACTTTTACAGCATTTTTATCGGAAAAGATTTAAACACAGTTCCTCATCCCCATTCCAATGCTCATAAAAGTGCCAAATGTTCCTCCACTTTGTAACATTGTCTTTCCAATTGTTCCAAACAGTTCACGGCCCCGAAAACCCATTCTCAATCCCCCAAAAGTTCCGAATATAACCCCAGCGCCCATTCCCACAGCAAAACCCATTCCGAAGCCCATCTTCACTGAGCTCCAGCATGATGGTCTCTGTTGTCCACCCCCATGTCCATAGTTTCCCACCGGCATTTGAACTTTATTCAAAAAAGTTTCTGTTCCTATGTTTAACAGTTTAATGCTAAATAAGGATTTAACCAAAACTCAATAGAAAGTGGAATTCCTGCAACAGAACAAACAGAATTATCACAATACCATACAATTGATACATACTATCATACATATCATATATATATTTTTAAACTTTACTAACAATTAAACAAATGTCAAAGAACATAATTTATACAATTAAAATCATTTAAAATATTAACAACGAATAAATTAAAATTAACTGGTTCCAATACATCGTATGATTGCTAAAATAGCATATTTATTATTATTTACAATGAAGTATGTAAAAAAGGTGTTTTTTGCCACAAATATCAAATATCTAGTAAAGTTGCAACTGCTTGTATTCGATTATTCTTTTAAACTCTCAGCGCTAGAGAATTCATAGTGGTGATATTGAGTGTTTGTGTAAATGATGAGTATTGGTGTAAATAAACTACATGTTCAGCTAAAATGATTTTAAATAAAAACAAGTCCATCACACACAATTTAGTTGGTACGACATGAAACTGCTTCTCCACCCTCTTCCCGATCGGAAGATGATCTCATCCCCATTGATAGCAACATCGCTTCAAGAGGATCTTCATTCATCCTTTTCTGATTTGCTTCTGCTGCACTTTCAGTCTCTGCGACCGCCCGGTCATCGGAAGCAATCTGCTTTGGACTCCACAGGCGCACTATTGGATCAATCCCACTCGTTGCTAACATACATGTTCTTGGATGTGGTTGAAGGCAATTTACAATGGAGTCATCTGCCCTCATAACCCGAACAAGGTTTGTTGTATCGTGCTCCCACACAAAAAATGAGCCGTCATCGGACCCAGCAACTATATATTGACCATCATTACCAAAAAAGTTTGCCTCTTTTATATCAGTAGTAGTGTTGCAATGACCACAATATCGCTTAGTGTAATCAAAGGCACTGTTTCGTAAGTCCGACTCATCTCCAAGCATAATATGACGCCTTTTGGTTTCTTTCGTTTTATCTTGTTTGATTGCAGACTTGACATCTCTTTCCAACGCGACCAGTGCTCTGTTATTTCGAAAGTCTGGAAATTTTTCCTTTAAGTCTCTCAAGCATTCCTGTGCTTCTGTGAGCCAATGCAGTTCATACAAACACCTAGCTAATCGGAATTTAGCTTTTACATGGTTTGGATTACAAAATAAAGCTGTGTGACAGTCACGTAATGCTGCATAAACATCCCCATCCCAATTTCGTTTTATATAGGCAGCTGCCCGGTTCCCGTACAACACTGCACGTTTTGGTTCAAGCTTTAATGCTGCACTGTACACCAGGATTGACGCTGAAAATTGTTGTTTAGCAAATAAATTATTTGCTTTTAATTTCAATTTTTCCACAGCAGGGGGCAGTGGGATTGCTTCTTCTTGTTGCGGTCGGTTTTTAGTCTTGTGTATTAGAGAAATCCCATTTGAACCCACTGTACTACTGGTTGGTTTGTTGTGCTGTAAAGATTGAGTGGATGTGGCAACTCTAATAGTTTCATTCACTGGATTATAAATTGATTGCTCACTGCTAAAAATGTCAAATAAATACAATTGTTCACCACCTAAGTTAGCAAGCAGTTCATTCCCTTTTTTGTTAAAAGCAACAAAAGTGGTGCACAGATATTTCCCCCCACGTCGCATCTCCTTACGCTTGTGGTGAAGATGAGCAGGAGTAAAATAAGTTGCACAGCCATCATAATCATGCCGACGAGGCTTTTTACATCTTTTTGGTTTTATCCACCGCCGATCATATAATCGCACATACTGATCATTTGCACCAAGGGCAAGATAGTCTGTCTGCGTTGGGTTAATGGCAAGACACTTTCCCTCTGCACTAGGTCCGCACATTGACCTAATATCTATCAGTACACGTGTGATTCCATTTTGTGGTTGGCGAATGTCAAATTGTCGAATAGCTCCATCCTCTGATGCACTCCATATGTTATGTGGATGGGCTGGGGTTACCACAAGTCTTTTTACTCGTCCTTCACATGCGTAACCGTGTACCTTTTCTCCTCTTTCAATATCATGAACAAACACATGTGAATCTGCTGCTCCAGTTGCCACCAAGTGGTCTTTCGTGTTTGGCAGAAATTTTACAGAAAATATATTTCCATGGTGAGAACTTTGATAGGTCTTGATGGGTTTGCAAGATGCAGGATCCCATAGATTGACATTCGTGTCATCAGAGCCACTTGCTAATATCGAACCGGACTCATTCCATTCCAAACAGTTCACACACCCCGTGTGTCCTTTAAGCTCTTTGTCAAGCTGTAGCCGCTGCAACAAATCCCCATTCACATGGTTTTCATCTCTAAATTTATAAGCATTCCTTGCAGAATGCTCACGAGTGCGTAGGCCATTAATAATTGAATTTTTCATTCTGCAGATATCAACAAAAGAAATATGCTATTCAATTATTATTGCTAGGCTGTTGAATATGGTAATGCTCCATGTCAAAGTTTTATGTAAGGGCAGAAAATGCAAAATTTCAATAGTGGTGATTTTTAGTAGTGATACTAATTGGTAACCTTATGTACACATTAAAAATGTGCACATTCAGACAATATATAGTTATGTCTGGGAGTAGCATTTGTACTACAAAAATAATAGCATAGGAGTCTTAGTGGATAAATATATGGATATCGGGACACATAGATATTAGAACAGTTTCAAAAAGGTGGTGTGACATAGATGTACACAGAATACATATAACAAGGGGTAGTGTTTAGATTAGGATACCAAATATATTTCAAAAAATATAAAATGAAAACAAATGCCAAATTTTATTTTTAAATATTACAATTCTTTTAGTAATAACACACAGATAATACCTGGAACAATTTGTCTTTATGACTTTACTGGGCTAGAGATTTTTACCTTCCCCTTGGCCCTTGTCATTTTTAGTTTCACTAAAGTATGCCAAGAATTCATTATTTATTCTATTACACTTATTGACAGTCTAGAACAGTGGTTCTTAAACTGGGTTCGATCGAACCCCAGGGGTCCGATGAGTCAGTATCAGGGGTTCAGCGGAGATTAGAATACGTTCACTTTAGGCTCAAGTTTTTTAACATATATTTTGAATTTCAACAAAGGGTTCGGTGAATGCCCGCATAAAACTTGCGGGTTCGGTACCTCCAACAAGTTTAAGAACCACTGGTCTAGAAATTATTGTGTATGTATGAACAAGTTAGTCTAAAAATTTTAGTTTATATTACATTTTATATTACCTGCTTGTTTTGTTATAACATTATAAGTAAATGACCGTTTGAGATGTACAACAGGAAAATGAATGGTATAGGCAAATATTGGAAAACCGACTTTTGAATTTAATTACAATTCTGTCTTTGTATAGTTGCACGCAACGAGTATAGTTGCAAGCCACGCCAGCCAAGCCAAAGCAACAACTCTGTCAACCATTTCGATTTTCATCTTGTGAATTACTTAGGCCGCGTTTCCACTGATGAAGCAAAAGCGCTTTTGAAGCATGAAGCTAAAAAAACTTAAGAGGAGTTGCTTTTTCGGCGTTTCCACTGATGAAGCGAAACCGAAAAGCATATGTTGAAGTTTATTTTTATTTAATGGGGGGAATTTAAGTTAAAATATGAAAACAAACTTATACATCGTGAATTTTGTACACAAATTTATTATTAAATAATAAATCAATATTATTAATGACGTAACAATTGAAAAGTAAACCAGTAACATAGCAACGGCATTTAAAATTTAAACGGTTTGTCATTTTAAAATTACAAACTTCAGATATAGACGCTAAAAAAATGTCCGCCGAAGAAATCGAAGTTTTAGAATTGTATAGTATGTGGCGAAGTCGTCAGTCACAAAAGCGCGTCCACAGATTCTGGCTGCATCCCATCTGTGCGACACAAATGCAGCACGGGGCGTTCCATACTTTATTTGCTACCCTAAAACGACACCCGGAAAAATTTCGAAATTACACACGAATGTCGATTCCCCTGTTTAACAACCTGAAAGAAATAATCCAATCAAACATAACCAAGCAGGACACCTCTTTCCGAGCAGCAATTTCTGCGGAACAGCGATTGCTTATTACACTCAGGTATGACTAGCCCACAGCTGTAAGTACGGTACCGCACTGATGGTTTTTAACAATTTGTGTTTGTAAAATTTACAGGTTAAATAAAAGATAATTAAAACAAAACAAACACCGGTAACAAACAAATAAAACAAACCAATATAATAAAAATTAACACAAAACAATTAAGACAAACTTTAAATAACAAACAATTAAAACCTAAATAATAAACAATTAAAATAAAAATTACAGGTTTTTGGCATCGGGAAACAGTTATAAATCACTGCACTACGAGTTTCACGTTGGACATTCTACCATCTCAAAAATCATTCCTGATGTCTGTGACATTATTTGGGAAAAGCTGCAGCCTCTTTATATGCCAAGGATGAACAGAGAAGGCTGGCAAAAGAATGCAGATCGGTTCCAACAACTGTGGAACATGCCAAACTGTGTTGGTGCTATTGATGGCAAGCATGTTCGCATCAGAAAGCCATACAATGCGGGTTCTCAATATATCAACTACAAAAGCTACCATTCTGTGGTTCTCCAAGCAGTTGTAGATGCAGATGGCTGCTTCACCTGCATAGAAGTTGGGGATTATGGCCGCAACAGCGATGGTGGAGTACTCCGTCAAACAGAGTTTGGGCACCTTCTACAGATGGGTGGTCTTGATTTTCCACCTCCAGCCCCTCTACCAAATCAGCCGGAAACCAGTTTTCCATTTTATCTGGTTGGTGATGAGGCCTATCCATTGCGGAGCAACTTGCTAAAGCCTTATCCGCGACGGAATCTTACGCCACGAAAAAGAATCTTTAACATGCGCCTTTCAAGGGCTCGAAAAAGTGTGGAGTGTGCGTTTGGGATGCTGGCATCAAAGTGGCGTGTATTTGAAAAACCAATTGCTGTTCATCCTGAAAGGGTAGATAAAATTATAAAAGCAGCTTGTGTGCTGCACAACTTTGTGCGCATACATGAAGGAGCTACCATCGAAGCATCATACTCCTGCAACGAATGGCCAGCAGATTTGAGTACTAGTGCAACATCATCGCACACAAGACCCACAAACACAGCCATGGATATTAGAAATGAGTTGCAAAATTATTTTCTTACCTCCCATGGAGAGGTTCCATGGCAGTACAATGAACTCTAACATCTGGAAATATAAAGTTTTATTTATTTTATCGACTTGCAATATGCTACAGTTTTAATTTGTTTACTTTTTATTTATATATATATAGCCTAGTTTAGTTCATTTTCTTCAAAGTGTATTCTATTTATATATTTAGAAAATGAACGCTGAAAACCTGATTAGGGAAGTTGAACAATATTCAATAATTTATGATCCATCAAATGAAAGTTACTGCAACAGGGATGTGCAAGAGCAGACTTGGATCAAAATAGCCGCAGCCACAGGAAACCCAGGTAAATCACAGTGAGCCAATGGCATATTTAATCCATTCCATAGCTTAGTTAAATTGATCACTGTTTAGTGTCGGAGTGTAAGAAGCTATGGAGGACACTGAGAAATACATTCTCCCGTTATCTTAGAGAGGCAAAGTCTGAGCCGAGTGGGTCAGCAATGAAAAAAAAAAGACCATGGTATCTTGCGGAGCAGATGTCCTTCCTGCAAAATTATATAAAACATAGAAAGTACGTCATTTTTCCAAATTAGTTACCGGTACCAGTAACAGTAATTAACTTTAGTGTAATACCTTGGGTGAAGAAATCCAACCAGAAAATATATTTATTTCAACAGAATGTCCGGAAATTATACCAATACTGGAGCCAATACTTCTGTGTCTGATGAGGATGAAATCACCCTCACATTGGAAGCGGTGGTTCCAGACGAGGATCATACATATCCATTTGACTGTGGGGCACCTTCTGCTAAAAAAACAAAAAATGAAAAAATGTCATTAGTGGATGCCGAAATGCTAAAATTTTTAAAGGGGAAAAACCAGGCAAACAATAATCAAATAGATACAGCAGACAAGAAATTTTTACTATCATTAGAACCAGAATTAGAAAATTTAAATGGAAAATTAAAAAGGCAATGTAAACAAGAACTTTTACGGGTAATTGACAAGTATGTGTCGATGGCAGAAGAAAGTTGTTTTAATTTTTAATTTCATGTTTTTGTTTTTTAAATAAATTTTTCACTTGTTTTTACAATATTTTATTACCTTTTTTTAATTCATGTCTTTGTTGTATTTATATATATCGTATATATTTAAATACATTTTTAACATACAAAATGTAGTTCAGTACAAATAACGGGATAGTAAATTGCAAATGGGATAAGATAACACTAAATTTTTATTCCACGTGGGACAACGACAATTGTTATAACAAGGGTAATCGTCAGATCACCTTGTGAGTTACCAAAGCTATTACAGCAGATTGTAAATAAACTTGTTCATATTTAAAATTGGTAGCCAACTTTACATTTAGGTACCGGTAGTATGGTAATACAATAGTTAACAGAATAGGGTAACTGACACCAACTTCATGCCTGTTAGTAGCTATGGGTTAGGGCTCACACTGCATTTTGGAGCAGTAAAGCCAGAGATATCTGGCGTCAAATATGTTTAAATTGTCCACCAAAAACCAAACTTGGTGAAAAAAATTCAAAATATGCAACAAATCACTAAATTAAAAATCGTGGATTGGTGGGTAGAAATAAAAATTAAATGCACCCACCTGTGTCATCTTGCATTAAAACATAACTGAGCTCAATGCTGCTATTCGGCGAGTTTTTTAACATTTATTCTGTTGTTCAATATTTTGTCCAATTTCTGACTAAAAGATTTACGAATTTAACAATTTAACATAAGCCAAACATAAATTTCAAGTTAAAATCACATGAAGCATGAAGAAAAAGTGGAACATGTTCCACTTACAAAAAGCACGCAAAAAGCAAGACAAAAAGCAAAAATGCTTCACACGTGTTTTACTTCATCGGTGGAAACGGTCACATAGAGATCAGTGTGTTCTACTTGAAAAGCACGCGTCAGTCACGCGTGAAGCGCTTTTGCTTCATCAGTGGAAACGCGGCCTTACAAACCATTTGCGGTATAAGACCTCTATGGCGCTGGTGAAATCTATGCGTGAACTATTTACAATTTTTATAATGATTCGTTATATCACATGTTGCTCCTGTTACAAGCTATGATAAAACACGTGTATTTAAAATACGACTTTTCCACGTGTAAATGTTCGTGTTGTCAAATACACTATTTGTAAGAAAAAGGTTACATTTGGAGCTCGTTTTTATATTGAGCTAAATGGAACAATTTATGTCTGCGCTTCAAGCCGTTCACTGTTATAATATTTTTTTCGCAACATAATATCAAACATGTTATGACTTTAGGACCAATTAGTTTATGCTTGCAGAAACAAAACTATGGGAGTCCAGTTAAATGTTTATGAAATGTCATATAACATGGACCTGACGTGCGCATATCTAACAATAGGATATATTGTAATTGTATATTGAAAGGATAACAACATCGGTTTGTTACCTCAGGGACCCATGCGTTTGCAGAAACAAACTACTTACTCGATGTATATAATACATCAATTGTGTTTAGGGACCCTGCTTGCATAAACATATAGCATACAAAACGTGTTTTACAAATGGCAGTGGTTCAACACGTGGTTGATACGCTCTAGTTTATATATGTTTTAAAACATTTCACAATAGTAGACTTTTAGTTTTAAACATTTGATTTATACATTTGACTTTAATAGTGCCTCGGTGCAATTAAAATTGACTATAAAAAACAGCTACATAGTTTAGTATTGTTCAATCGGCTTGGATACGTTCGTACCCGCCGTCTGGTCCACTGATTATAAATGGCATGCCATGCCTATCATTACACCTGGATAGCTCTGTGTCTTTCGGTTATATTTTTGGATGGGGTCTTTTATAGTGATTCGTAATAAGAAAACGTGCAAAAGGTGATTTTAAAACAAGAACAATGGATATTGTGTGCACGTGCTGGGATTATAATACACCGTCGATGCAATCTCGTTGCCAGCAATATATAAAAATAAACTCGTGCTGCCGAGGACTTCAGCATTTGTGAAAACGGCCAAAATGGGCTCGTCTTGCCTTAGTTAATATACAGAATAGTGGGTTTACCGTATATATCAGACAAGGGAAAACTACGTAGTTTTTAATCAATGTAGAGATTATTTTGAGATAAAACATTTTCACATATGCCATATCGTCTCCTAAACCACATATTCCTAGTCCCTATGAGGGGCCGCTTGTTTAGGATGCATTATTACAGGAAATAACAAAACGTTACTGCAGAAAGCATGTTCTATGAATAAGTACAGTGACATATGGTTTATATAACTTCCGATATTAGAGAAAATCGAATAGAACAGTTAAGTATTGCAATGCATGCACTATGTCAGAAGCTATTTAAAGAGTTGTTTATACTGTAACTGCCAGAAAAAACAGTGGCCAACACAGGTTTAACTAAATGTTAGAATACTGTTGAAGTAAAGAAGTTTGTGGAGATACATTGCATTTGTTATTGGTATTTTACGAAATTTCTTCATTATAAGGACCATAAACTACTATTACCACCTGTCATACAGTCTTAACAGATTGTGTTTGTTCATATAATAAAAACAATACTGTCCAAGTACGATAAGCAATATGTATATATTATCCGCCAGGGCATACTAGGCAGTTTGTGTAGCTACTATTCAATGTATTCCTTCTTTGTTGCGATTGTTTGCATTTTGTGTATGCTACTGGGATTAGATATCCACCAGTCGGAAGCATCAAGTGATCCACCTGGTCATATGATGCAACTCGGAGCACACATGCCGTCCATTGGCGTTATTGCTGAAATGGAAGGATTCCCAGGTCCCGTCGATTTTTTTGATAACTATGTCGCTGTTGGAAAACCGGTCATTTTCAGAGGAGCTGCGAAGATATTACCAAGTTATAATCAATGGAAAAATGACACATTTATGAAGTAAGTGAGTATAGAAAAAAATAACTTATGCATTTTATTGTTGTGTTAGAAATACGCTAGATTTATTCGGTTGCATATACTTTAAAGATTATTTTTAATGAATAACTTTGTTTTTATGGATATTTGACTAAGTTACAATTTTGCCTTTATTAAATTAACCTACAGTTCTTCAATTGCCCAAATAAACCCTATCAATAACCTATATCATAAAGGAACACGTTGGGTGAATGGAAAGCGAAAGTGGAAAGAACAAAAAATGGATACAACCAGAAATCTGTGACTTATATGAATCTCTCCCAATTCATTGACGTCTACAAAACCGAAGAGCTTTATCTTGTAGATGAATTGGATCCATTTCACCCAATAGCAGGTATGCAAAATATTTGTAAGATGGAACTAAAATAAGAAAAGAATAGGAGGGATTTGATATTCTTGTTTATCATCGTGAAAGGGAATGCGCAAGGAGACTTAACACACGGGCAATCGTAAGATAACCTCGCGCCTACTGTCGGATTATCGAAACTGTTACAGTGTGTTGTGTGTGAGTTAGACGGTCATTTTTTATTTGTTAGAACCTATCATTTCACTGGTTTAAAGCAATGTCTGTCAAGTGCCTTGCCAAGGACTTAAAATCTTCGACTAAAAGGCGACTAAACAATTCATCGAGCTAATCGGTTGAAATTAGAAAATAAATGCAATAAATGATCGCTTTTAATTAAATCACGATTTATAATGCATAAAGTGCCCTGCCGCTAAGTTAGTGGTGCGGTTACCACCGGACAAGGCACGGATGTCGCCTGAAATCAGTCAATTAATGAGTATACCGTAAGTAAAACAGTGGAAACGTCTTAAGCATTTTAAAATCCTTGTTTAAACAAGGTCACTTTATGATTGTCCATGTTATAATGTCCGGGAATAAACATAACCTATATTATCATGTTATAATGTCCGGGAAATGCATAACCTATATTATCTTTATTGTGACCAGATAAAGAATTTGTTTACAAATTAACTACCAAGAAGTTATGACCTCTTCTGTAGATTACGCATACATTCCAAAGCCTTTGTTGTGCAAGGGATATTTGGAACATCTATTATCGGTGAATATGTGGTTTTCTTCTGGCGAAACTAAACCCGTTCTCCATAACGATGGGTATGAAAACGTGAATTGCGTTTTCGATGGAAGGAAAAATCTAATCTTGTTTGATAAGGTATATTATGTTTAAGCAATAGTTATTTCTGTATGGATAGGATATTCATGTTTATCCCCGTGAATGGGAAAACCAAGGGGGTTCACACACGGAAAATCTGGCGCTGGCGGGTTACCGGAGCTATTGCAGTGTGTTGTTTCCCACCGGCGGGTTACCGGAGCTATTGTAGTGTGTTGTTTATGATAGATACGTTCCTTCAATTCGGAAGAACTCTTTAATCCACTGGGCAATGTCCGTAAAGCCTTGCCCAAGACCAGTTTCGCACCTGCAACGTTTTGATTGAAATGGAAAAATAAATAAACTGCTTGGACATTAACTAAAGGGTTACATAAGAGAGTTTCATGATTACGTTAAGCCATTTTTATTACTTTGGGCAGCCATATCTTATTCAATATCTCCGTAATTCAACCTATTAACCTAATCCATTTTTTACGTATATATAAAAGGCCAATCTGATTACATATGGTTATTGTGTAATCACAGTTAAAAGTAGTTTAATTGTTATGCTATAAACTTTTAACATAATTTTAAACAATTATCGTTTTATGTTTACCACCACTGGGTAAAACATTATTAGTTTCCCGCTAGAAACATGATGTTCCGTTGGTAACTTTGGACAACAATTCACCATTTGCACCAAAACTTGGCTACAGTTTAGTTAATCCGGAGAAGGTTGACCTGTACAAATACCCTGCACTATCCACAATGCCCTGGTACAGCGCAAGTGTGAATGAAGGGGATTGCTTTTATCTTCCATCATTGTGAGTACAGCAAATATATGTACATTAAAACGACCAGTGCCATTGTATTTTTGATGTCATATTGTCTCCACATTGTACCATTGTATTTGATTGTCTAAGTCTAAGTAAACTTCCCTTCTGAATAGTTTGGTCTTTTATTTCAGTATAGCGTGTGATTTTAATTGAAGTGTGTGATTTTAACTTACGTTACTTTATCAGTTGGTTTCATTACGTACACTCGACGGGCTCAAGGAGCCTCGCAATCAATATATGGTGGAGACCGACAACTGAGCTCTACCACAGGGAAGAATGTGAAAAAAGCGTCGAAAGCCTTCCTATGTACGAACCTCTCAAGAAACACCCAATGAACGATGACATGAAGTTAGAGCAGTAAGATATGGTTTTATTTTGAAAGGTATATATAAGCAACTTAATGGTTTTTTTAATCGGTGGTTTATTTGCAGAGCAGTATTGCATTACGGATTTCTTGAAAAAAACGAAACCACCGATAAGAGCTTTTACAAAGCTATACTTTCTTCTCTTGGCGAGTTAAAAACAACCGAGGAAAGATTTCCAATTTACAAGGCAAGTTCATTAGTATAAAATCAACTATTTAAACCGTGTCACCACTTAAACACTTTCTGTACACAGAAACTTAAAACGTATTTTAATGCGGCTGACACAAATGAAGACAAAATTCTAACTCGGACGGAGGTTGGAAACGCATCATTGAGACTCTTGGAAGATGTTTTTTTCAATACGAATATGAACGAACCTATTCTTGAAGTACCAAGTGAAGAACCGTTTCACAAGGAGCTTTAAATTGTTACAGAGACTATTTTTTAATAAAGTTTGCCTACTTGACGCGGCAGTTTTAAATACAGAATTCTACATAAAAACGGACTTTGTAACAAACCCACAGTGGGTCAAAACTAAGCCCGCTTAAAAAAAATAAGAAAATTGTGCATATTTTATATTCAGATGTACAACCGCGATTTTAGTAAGTATATTCCTAATTATGAACCTTGCTTACAGACCCTTAAAGCTGGATTTATAATGTACAGGAGAAGCACCGCATTTCTTCTTTTGTGCACTTGTAGAGCAATAGCTATGGAAATAAAATAACCTTTTATAATAGGGGAACCTTACTTACCATGATTGGTAAAAGGACCATCACAATACGTTAAAAATTGACCTCAAAGATAAATTGGGTAAACTAATTCTTACGCCGTATAAGACTCCCAATTTACAGCAAACGTGTATCATTGATAGTTAAAAAGCAACACAAATTGGATATATACTTTAAACCCCCAACTCTAAACATAAGGTAAAAAGTATATATTTCAGCCTGGTGTGTTGATTGTGCTAAGAGATACGACAGTGAAACTATAAATTATAAGGTTGTTGTGCTCACAAATCTTTCAACATAATACATTTTTGTAACTTCCCGACAAGGTGTTGGCTCCTAACACCTGTCTTAGTGAGAGGTTGCAGTATGCTTATAGACGGCGTCCTTTATTCAGAGTTTGAAATAACGCGTCATTGTCCAAAACTTGTGAATTTATTCGAAATTGAATAATGGCGGAAACGAAAGGTCTTGAAATGACGGTTTTCTAAGGAAAAATATATGTACAATTTAATTATCACAAAAATTACTAGTTTGAGAAATAAAACCAATATTTTACCAAATTGTGGCTGAACAGGAGCCAAAGCACGTCATACACATTCTTAACAATAACCGATAATTCCAAACCTACTAAAACTACCAAAAGACCGATTACCTCACGATAATGCTCAGGCAGTAAAAAACTAGCGTTTTATAGTTCGGTGAAATGGTGGGAAAAAGGGAATACAATAGCGATCTTATTCCCTAGTGACATCGATATAATATAAACAATAATTGCGACGATAAATCTTACACTCCCCCCCCCAAATTGCGAGATCGTACAATTGAGCAATTTACAATTTAATTGATTTACGTCGCGTGTTAAGATTCATTCAATGACTGGGCTAATGCCCACATTCTCGTTGATCTGTATCGGGTCAACACTCTCATTGCGCACGTCCATAGCGGGTACTATGATACATAGTTTGTGTATCGGTCTCTTTAATTCGGTGTCACGTGCTTTGACTTGCACATTTCGAACTACACCGTGGCTGTCCGGGTACACGGAGGTGATTCTTCCAATGAACCATTGTGATCGTGGTGTTGTGTTGTCCACCAGAAACACAACGTCTCCTATCTTCACGTTTTCTTTTCTGTTGTGCCATTTCTGGCGTGCGATGATAGTTCGGAGGTACTCTCCCGACCATCTGGCCCAAATTCGGTTGGCTAGATGTAGAACGTAGCGCCAGCGGCGTCGAGCGTAACTTTGCCGCTCAATGGGCAAAGTTGGAGGCAGCTCACTTGACGGGTTCACCTTGAGCAGGAGGTTCGGTTTTAATGGCGTCTCGCCATCGATATTCAGTGTAACGGGAGTGAGAGGTCGACAACTCAGTATTGCCTCGGACTCCAGCAGCAGGGTTGTCAGTTGATCATCGTTCAATGTCTTTTCACCTGAAATGGAAAGTAAAATCCGACGAACGGATCTAATCATTCTTTCCCAGGCTCCACCCATGTGTGAAGCGCAGGAAGGGTTGAAATTCCATTGAATTTCGCGTTGTAGAACAAAGTCATGTATTTCATTTTGGTTCCATTCCTGGATAGACTCACGGAGCAACCGTTCGGCCCCAACCAGGTTTGTTCTATTGTCGGAGTAAATGTGAGACGGGTTTCCTTGTCGAGCAATAAATCGTCGCAATGCATTAATCAGTGCGTTAGTTGAGTTTGTATCAAGTTTGTTATTGGTGGCCGCTCTCCAATCAATAAAATGTTGAGATTGAACATACCTTATCAGTGACCTCTTGGCGTGGGCAATTTCGGCGACTGTTAGACGAAAGGAAACTGGTTCTGGAACTCCATTCATTGCACGTGCTCGGGGGTGCGCTCCAAATCTCAATATCCACGCAACTGCGGCCTTCAAACAATGCCAATTAGAATAGTGCGTTATCAGGATATCAGTGGCGGGAGTGGTTTCCTGTACGGAAAATAAGTTAGTGGCTTGCTTATCGAACGTTTTAATGTCGTTGAGTGACATGTCCCCTTTCTTGAGCGCGTTGGGCCAGTATTCGAAGGAAGCTTGTAGCAATTCGGGCTCTGTAAACCAAATGACATTGGAAATTAAGAAATCTACGCTGGCGCCTCTTGATGCACAGTCGACAGGGTTCAGTTTTGTTTGAACATGTCTGCAGTCGCGTGTACACGAATGCTTGGAAACAAATGCTAAGCGCCTAGACACAAAAATAGTGAACCTTCTGCGACCATTAAATATGTTTTGCAACACGACGGACGAATCTGTCCAAAACATGGACGGGCATAGCTCTAAACCGAGTTCCATTTTCAGAGATTGGTCCATTTTTACTGCAGTAACAACAACCACTAATTCTAATCGAGATATGGATACGTCGTCTTTCGGTGCTAAACGAGATTTGCCCATTAAAAAGGTACATCTTACCTCGTTATTGTAGCGGTTACAAACTCGCAGGTAACATGCGACACCGTAGTCAATTTTCGATGCGTCGGCAAAGTAGTGTAGTTGGCATCGCTGAATATCCTCATGGCCTCGTAGACCGAAGCTTCGGGGAATGGATATGTCGTGCAGTCGTGCCAGGCTCGCGACCCATTTCTCCCATCTTTTAAGTTCTGGAAGAGGAATTGGTTTGCCCCATTCTATCTCCTGCTGACAAACATGCCTTCGATATCTGCAACAAGTGCGATCGGGTCTCTGCGAAACCGTGTAAGCACCTCGACGAGACTATTTACAAGACCAGGGTCCTGCATGAGAACCTGGTTAATGGACACGCCTTGATGCTGAGCGGCACAGTCGAAAACGACACGTAGTTTGTCCGGTTTGTTAGGGTTAGTGACGAAGTGGTGCGGTAGGTACCAGATTCGGCGGTCGGTGGCGATTTTATCAGATGGCACCTTATCGGCATATCCCTTAGTTGTCATGTCGTTCACTTGATAGGTATATTTTTGTTTAATATCTGGGTTTTGCACAAGTCGCTTTCCTAAAACTTTAAGGCGCCCCATCGCCATGGCGCCATTGTCTGGGGGAATCTCATAATCGTGGCGCCATGGGAGGGGTGGTTCATAATGATTATCAACAAACTTAACTGATTCCTTCATGAGGGCGTGTGCTCTTCGGTCTTCAATCGAGGTCGGGAACCGAGGAAGGCTGTCGTTGAGGTCATCGAGATCGTCGATCATCAGATTAGCATCGCTTTCATCCTTTAAAAACATAACGCTGGCCTTACAATTGGAACGGCTTTCGTCACCACAGGGGCCTAGAAGTGACCATCCTAGACGGGTTTTGACAGCGTCGGGACATCGACCATTTCCGCTTCTCATAGACTCGACACGGAAAATTTGGGGAACGTTCGGCCCGATTAGCAGCTTGTCAACCGATCCATCTTCGATCTGTGGAATTTTCACACCTCGCAAATGATGGTGTCGCTGCAACGCCTGCGAATCATGTAAAACATTAGGGTTCCCATATATCTTATCGACAGCAACGACGTCGGGAAGGTTATTCCAATCTTCACCCTCCACATACTGGGCTGAGAGTGCAAGGGACACTGTATCTAAAACACGAGATGATGTTAGGGTATGCAACGTAATACAACGTGAATTACCAGCAGCATTTGGTGAACTTACGATCGACTCCTCACGGCGTGTTGTCGTGGAACCTTGATCGATAAATGCATAAGTAGCAACCTCTTTGTCTGCGTAACGGACTCTACCGGGAACAACGTTTATATAAACCTTTGGCCGTGTTGATACTGGTGCAGCATTCATCGATTTCAACAGCTGCGCTTATTTCGATACGCTCGTGCTTGTACACACGGGGCCGGGGGGGTTGGTGTATACGGCTTACCGGTACAGTATTTTGTACTTGTCTTGGCGACGTTAATTCTGCAACTGATTTCTCGCTTAAGTTGGTTCGAGCGTCTGCAAGCGAAGGCCGTGATGTACTGCGGTTGTTCGTTGTAACTACGGCAAACAACGTTGGGTTGTAATGTTGGTGAGGTCGAGTCTAGAGCCTCCAAGGATTTCTTCATCTTTCCGAGCTTTAGAAACTGCCTTCGCGTATTCAAATTCTGGTTGTTTTTTGTTGGCGACACGCTCTGCTTCTATAGATTCGCGAGCTTTTTGATTGGCTTCTTTCGCTGCTACGCGTGTCCTTTCAGCAGCACGATCTGTTTGCTCCTTTGCACGCTTGCGTGTTTCGAACAACCTGTCCATAGCTTGCTTGTAGGCAAGTTCGGCGAGTTTCAACCTGATTTGGCTTTTTCGGCGTTCACTTCGGATAAAGTTTGCAGTAGAAATTGTGCTCGACGTGTCGCGGTTAGTCCTTGCTAATTGCAATTCAGTTTTATTTAACCACTGACGCACATGCGCATCGAACTCACGTTTCTGACTCTCCAACTGTATTCGTGATATGTTAATATCTTCAAGCGGTTGATCTTCTGGAAAATTTACACATAAGTCCATTAGCTCGTCAAATAAGCGGTCGATTATTGGTATGAGCTTACGTAGTGACGTCCTACCTACTGGAGAAAGCATTAGCCTTTCAGCATCCACGTAAAGTTGTTTGAGACAATTCAAAGTCTTTGGAATCTTCATTTTGCGGCTTATCAGCAGGAATAACGGAATTAAAAACGTTCAGGAACGGGAATCGGCGACGGAAATCGTCAACGTGAATCGGCAACGGGAATCGGCGACGGGAATCGTCAACGGGAATCGGCAACGGGAATCGGCGACGGGAATCGGCAACGGGAATCGGCGACGGGAATCGGCGACGGGAATCGGCGACGGGAATCGGCGACGGGAATCGGCGACGGGAATCGGCAACGGGAATCGGCGACGGGAATCGGCAACGGGAATCGGCGACGGGAATCGTCAACGGGAATCGGCGACGGGAATCGGCAACGGGAATCGGCGACGGGAATCGGCAACGGGAATCGTCAACGGGAATCGGCAACGGGAATCGTCAACGGGAATCGGGGACGGGAATCGGCGACGGGAATCGGCGACGGGAATCGGCAACGGGAATCGGCAACGTCAATCGGCAACGGGAATCGGCAACGGGAATCGGCGACGGGAATCGGCGACGGGAATCGGCAACGGGAATCGTCAACGGGAATCGTCAACGGGAATCGTCAACGGAAATCGGCAACGGGAATCGTCAACGGGAATCGGCGACGGGAATCGGCAACGGGAATCGGCAACGTCAATCGGCAACGGGAATCGGCAACGGGAATCGGCGACGGGAATCGGCAACGGGAACGGATCGGCAACGGGAATGACGACTGGACGGGAACGACGACGGGACGAGAACGACGACTGGAAGAGAACGACGACGGTAGTTCAAGGAATTTGAAAACGATGTAACTTCCCGACAAGGTGTTGGCTCCTAACACCTGTCTTAGTGAGAGGTTGCAGTATGCTTATAGACGGCGTCCTTTATTCAGAGTTTGAAATAACGCGTCATTGTCCAAAACTTGTGAATTTATTCGAAATTGAATAATGGCGGAAACGAAAGGTCTTGAAATGACGGTTTTCTAAGGAAAAATATATGTACAATTTAATTATCACAAAAATTACTAGTTTGAGAAATAAAACCAATATTTACCAAATTGTGGCTGAACAGGAGCCAAAGCACGTCATACACATCTTAACAATAACCGATAATTCCAAACCTACTAAAACTACCAAAAGACCGATTACCTCACGATAATGCTCAGGCAGTAAAAAACTAGCGTTTTATAGTTCGGTGAAATGGTGGGAAAAAGGGAATACAATAGCGATCTTATTCCCTAGTGACATCGATATAATATAAACAATAATTGCGACGATAAATCTTACATTTTATTCTTATCCTTCGTACAGATTTTGCTTGTTCAAACATGGTTATCAATTGCAATTTTTGATATATTGATTAAAATATGGAATAATATTCCTGTTAAACATGTTCTATTAGTTGTTATACTAATATTTCATAACTTTTGTTTAAAAATCAAGTTTTAAAAGCCCAAAGTGGCTTTTCCATAAACAACCTCTTGCCGTCATGTTCTTAGGGGATGTTTACTTGGGAATTTTGAGATAAGCTCACCTATTTTCAATAGTAATTTATAACAATCAACCAGTTTGCAGAGAACGACCCAAATCACAATTGTTCCCTCTTTATGTAATAAGGATTGTGATACGGACAAAGAAAATCCGCCCTGACCGGTAAATATTGATCGCGATTATTTGATAAAAATGACCAGAGGAAAATGACCGATCAGTGTGTTTTGAAGGCAACAATGCTAAGATGACGTAATCGACATTATACCGTGTTTGACTTTCGCATGGGGCAATAATAACCTTACTGCCTGCGCTCGAATATTTTTTATTGAAAACTGTTTACGGTGATGTTTGACTTACATGTTCAGAGAAAGCACGGTGCTAACATCCGTTAAAATTATTTGCCAGTTAGAAAACAGCTTGAAGTAAAAGAGGACTATAGCACGATGTATTTAACATAACGACCACGATGTGCATAGGTAAAAGTAGATCACTTTACAGTGTGTATAGGTAAAAAGTAAATCATTTTAATAAATACAATAGCTTGTACCGAGTACACGAGTCCATTGCGATAGTATCACCGGTTGTTTAATGGCTTCCTGGGATGACATCACTTAGTTGTTGCGTCACAATTAAATACCTTTCCTATGCATGTGCACAATTCGAACGATAAACAAGCTAAACAGCAAGCAGAAACAACCGTTTGGCAACAATATAAAGAGATAAGCTATTTTTGATTCAGCCTTCACCTTTTAGAAAAGGAACAGATAATATCTACAGCAAGAATATGTATTGTACTGAGAAATCTAAGAGAGACAAGAAAAATGGACACAAAACACTTACGCATAAAATATTCTGTACTTCGAGAAAAGCGACGATTGCACAGCCTGTAAGAGCGTATAGTCAAATGTCAAATTATACAAAAATATACTATGAAATTTATTTAGAAATAACTGTGAATTTTGGTAAATGGAGAAGTGTCCCATTCGACTACGATATTGTTGCCGATGCGAACTGAATTATTGTGTTTCATGTAATTGTAAACAGTGAAGAAATAGATTTACGTAAGTTAAAGACTCGTTTCCTGTCACTTTGACAGCTTGCATAACGTGTTACCAGAGTGTCACTCTTTCAAATCCTGTAAGAGTATTATGAAGGTAGTTGATGTGTTGACCAGAAGAGTAATTCTCTCTGCAGGGCTTAGTGGAAAAGTTAATGCCTAATGTGGAAATGTGGCGCGCGCATTTATAATTTTGTTTGTGTCGTATATAGAAGGGCTCATGGAGAGGAAGTGCGTTAACGAGGACACTGTTCAATTAACCGAAGGCATTGTTGTATAAACAATTAACGCTTTTCACAAAACACCATTGAAATACGAATGACTACATTTTGACTATGTTGTAAAAGCTATTTTTGGTCACAAATTCTATATAGCGACGATCAACACAAAAATAAACGTGGGCTGATTTAAATCACGCCTCGCGCTCTTTTTTTATAGTGCAATTATGCAGATTTGTCCTTTTGGGCAGTATCAGACTAGTTATATTTTGTAATATATTTTGTGATAAATAAGAAAATATATTTTGTGATAAATAAACCACATATATGGATAGAACGAAGGTTATATTTTTATAATTGTTTTGCATCTGCGATGTATGATAAAATTAGGATGTCCCATACTCGTGTATTTACTATTTATAGATCAAACTATATTATCAGAGGGTTCGAAAATCGTGACATCGCTTGTTCTTTTATAATTTCCAGCAGCTATTTAAAATTTTCTAAATTGTAGTATACTTATTTTGATACAATTAAACATAGCTTAAACTTTCATGTTTGGTTTCGCTTTTACAAAAATATTTTACTTCAACAGAGATATTCTGAGCGTAATGAAATATTCTACTTAAACTAACGATTTGGTCAAACCAATAAACAAAGCATAAGGCCAGAAAATGAAGAAAATGAGTTATTACATGCTGGTATCTGTATTGTTGCCGATTATATCAGGAGCAAGTGTAGTTGAAACAGCTGCTAGATCACCTTGCTGCCGAAACCTACAGCTGCCTTATTTATTTTGTTCGAAAATACTTAACCAACCTGAAAGTTGGAGGTGCTCGTGTACGGGTTCGAAGCAAAACTTTACCGGGATCACCATGGATAATGCAGTGAATATGGATTTTCGGGACGTCTTGGTAAGTGCGATTACAATACGTTTAGGTAATGATAACATAAAAAAACAGCCTACGATTGGCAATATACATAATTTTAAAGACATATACATATTAATTTTAAAGACATATACATACGTTTAGGTAATGATAACAAAAAAATAGCCTACGATTGGCAATATACATAATTTTAAAGACATATACATATTAATTTTAAAGACATATACATACGTTTAGGTAATGATAACAAAAAAACAGCCTACGATTGGCAATATTATTAATTTTAAATACATATGTATACGTTTGTTATTTTCTACCGATTAAAATAAACGCGTAATAAATTAATATGCGTATCTTGGTCTAGGTAACGGACGTCGGTTCATGCCTTACCCACGCCGGAACAATTGGCATGTCAATTGACGACAGGAGATTACCTGTGGTTTTCAGTAAATTGAAGATGCTTCAAATGACTGGGCCACAGCACCTTGAACCGCAACTTGCTCTCGCCCCATTCGCAGAGTTTCCGACTTTTCCTATCGCGCAACTTCTCTTTGTGGTCCGTATGGGAGTAAGGTCTATTGATCCCAAGTTCTTCGATGTATTTAGCGGAAACCTAAAAACTATCGTATTGAACAACAACAACTTAACCGTTGTAGGTCGGGATACTTTTCGCTCGAATCTAACCAACCTCCAGGAACTTTCCTTGGCGAGTAACCAAATTTCAGAAATCAACGGTTTCGCCTTTGAAGTCATGACCGACTTGCGATTATTGGATCTAAGCTGGAATAGGATTTGGAGTATTGAGCCGAGAACGTTTTCGCAGTTAGGTCGTTTACGATCACTGAAATTGGCGGGGAATCAACTCCAAAGAGCCGACGCGAATTCGTTTGAAGGCCTATACTCACTTAACAAGTTACAGTTGGATTACAACAATATAAACCATGTTGATTTTTCTAAAATCCCGACCTGCAGCGAGACACAGGCAGCCCAAACGAATTCCACCGAAGATCCTTGCAAACCAGGATCGTTTCCGTTAATGAAGCTGAAATCAGTTACGATGAGCAACAACGCGTTAAACTCGACTTCAAGTTTATTATTATCTGCAGTCAAAGGAAGCTTGTCCGAATTGGATTTCAGTTTTAACCGAATTGATCACTTTTCTTTGGATCATTTTGCTAACTTGTGTAAGCTGAAAGTTCTAAATGCATCGAATAATCGGGTGACCGCGGTTCAACGTTCGCTCAACATCAGCGATGAAAGGTGCAAGAAGCTCGCGATTTCTTTTGCGGGAAATCAAATTGCTAACTTATCGGCTTCTAACTTCAGGTGGGCTTATTTACGCTATAATTTTTGCTGGTTAATACATTGTGTGAATATTACATTGTGTGAAATCCTACAAATTCTATAGACTTTTGCACTAAAATCTCAAATAAACTAACATTTCTTTAGGAGTGACAGTCGAATCTCGACACTTGATCTTAGTAAAAACCTACTTACTGAAGTCCATGGCTCTTCATTTGAAGGAATGACAAGATTAACCAACCTTGATTTAAACAACAATTTAATAACTTGGTTTGATTCGTCTACAACATCCGGCCTTCAGACTTTGAATTTAGAAGGAAACTCACTGACAACTGTTTCTACCACCTGGTTGTTTTCCGTTTCGGGTAATAGAAGAGGCCGAATTATGTTAGGTGAGAAGGCCATATTACATAGGGCGACCGTTCTGTCAATTATTTGCAACATTTTTATCTATTTTTCACAATCGTTTTTAGAAAATATTTTTGTTCTTATTTTAAAGAATATTTATTTTTTACTCGCGTCCATTTTTTAGCTATTTTGTAAGCTTTTGTAGTTACTGGTGTTCCGAAGGGCAGAGAAGCGCTTTAAAAACTTATTAATTTAAGGTTTATATCTAGCTTTAAAGTAAAATTTAAATGTTCTTTTACTTTCGGCATTGGCAATTAATTAGTTATATGACCCTGTATCAAAATTTGAACGTTGTGTGTACATGAGACTTATTAAGATGTCACTACGCAAAAAACATAGACAGTTTTTTTTTAATTATTTTCTCCGAGACATATTTATGTTCGTGGCCTTTTATTGCAATTATTAATAATGCGATATATACTTTTCCAGGAGGGAACCAGATAAAGTGCGACAAAAATCTTGCCAGATTTTTTGAGTTTACAATGTGCAACGAAGTGCAAGAAGCCGAACTGTACAGTGCGGCAGCAGTCGCCGAACTTACTAGCTTGGACGAAGTGTTTTCAGGAAGCACAAACCTGTCATTACCAGCACCTGGCATATGCACAGTGCTTGGCGCCGGGGTGTGCAAACCAAGGTTAACTACCAGCATGAATAAATGCTTGCTGCAAGCATACCTGGACCTTGCGGCAGATAGCACCGCAGCTGAGAATGTCAATATTTTCAAGTAAGCACTTTAAAATTACGTTTGTGTTCGACATTGTCCGACTTAACTTCATTTTTGCCACACTGTACTATGAGATCTTCCATTACTTAATAATAATTTTTGTTTTGTTTTTAAGCAAACTCTTAGCTGAGTTAGAACAGCTTTACGTGTATGCTCAAACATACACTGAAAATCGAGACAGTGCGAAATTAGAGCGGGCACGAATACAACTAGTTCAAGGTAAAATTATCTTTACTAGTGGTTAATTTCAATAAAACGTTTTTTTGTCTTACACAGCTCTTGAAATGATAGCGACAAACGTTCGCATAGGCGTTGGTAGTCGTCTCACCGGTGGTGTTAGCAATGACATATTGGTTGGATTGCTAGAATTTAATTACCGGAGAACTCGCATGCCGCCAATAGAACTTGGATTTCACGTCTCCACCAATGGTGTGGGAGCCTTCCTCTCGGATAACGGGATTCCCGCTACAACGAAAAGGACAAGAACTGGTCACGCCGATGGATATTGCAGCGTAATGTCACTTAACAGGCTGACAAAGATTGTTTATTTAACATGTTATTGTATATTCCAGGACCCGAATTCTTTGCATAAAGTAGAAGAAAAATATTCTGAAATGAATATTGCTCTTCCAATGACAGTGTACCACCGAATTTCAAGCCTTAGCCAGAGAATTGCCTTCGTTGCATACAAGGATAAGGTGATTATGATAGGATAATCACATTTATTCCCGTGAATGGGAAAACACAATATGGGCGTTTAACACACCGGCAATCGTCAGCTCATCTCTATGAACCCTGTGTGGCAAACAAATGTTAAAACTTTAGGGTAGCAACTGCCAATAATAAACATAATTTTGTGCACACTTTCAGTTTTTGTTCCCATCGAACGAAACAGTTCTTTCTTCTGTGATTTCCGCCGATCTACCCCAAGTGAATACTGATGATCTCAAAGATCCGATCGTCATAACCGCGAACGTAAAGCTCTCGACTAATATATCAAGGCAAAGCATTCGGTAAGTGAAAATATTGCGACCGACCAGTATCCGAAAGGTGGTTGAATCGAAATTATTCGAATCCAGTGGCTTATATGAGCTATAACTAAAAATTAAAAGAGTGTATCTTGGTTGTTTAAAAACCGAAATATTTTCCACATGATAAATCCTTCTAAACAAACTCCAGCTAGTTATCCGACGATAATTATACCGATAGTAAAATTTCCCCTTTCCGAAATGAAAATTACGCATTTACCCACAATTCATCTGTGCTTTTACCCATCGCGGGAATAAACGTGAATATCCTATTTAATCTTGGAAAATAATTACTAATATGGTGCATGATTTATGCCTTGTGTTTAATACGTGCGATCCAAAAAGCAGCTCAAAAAAGACCCAATCCTATTGGAATAGGTGCAGTTTTTGGAATTTTTCTACGTCAAGTTGGCGAAACGAAGGGTGCATAGTAGCGAATATCACTACAAATACTGGAGACCACTTTGACGCTTCTGTAACCTGTCACTGCAATCATTTGACCAATTTTGCGGTTCTTATAAACCACGATACCCGAGAAAATCCGGTTAGAATTTGTTGATACACCGATACTAATTATAACCGATTCGATAATCGGGTAACTTTTTAAAGGGGAAACTTTTTACTTTATAGTATAGCTTTCATAACCTATTGAATCGTAATTAACCTTATCTGGGAAAAATATTTATGTTTTAACAAGTAGAAAAAATTGGAGTAGGAAAACTGCTTAATAAAAGGAGAAAAACTAGTTCAAACTTCGTCTCAACAATAATCTAACCCCAGAACAAAGTCTGGCACTAACTTTCATACAAGGTTATTCATTATAGCATACGTCATGAAAATTATACCATAGAGACCTTTTATTCGTTAATAGTAGCATTCTCCCTTTAGAAAGGTTTAATAAATCGTCAACTGCTTCCTATAATTACTACAACTCAAAATGTTCAGGTTATAGAGGATGATACTCTGACGGAACTGGTTTCGTACACCGGTATAATTGCTTCCATACTTGGCCTTTCATTAACCATAATTTATAGGTAAGCGGAATTTTTTTATTCGTTAAAACGGTTAAATATTCTTGAAATTGAACTAACAATGTGTACTTCAAAGGTTATGTCGTCGGGAATACCGACGGGGAATGCCGCAGTTAATTCTGCTTCATCTGTGTTCTTGTCTTCTTGTTTTATACATCTTGATGTTGATGTACGATAAGCCTTTCATTGTAAATTATAAGGTAAACTGCCAGTTTGATAAGAGTTTCGGTGACGGGTAAAATCATTGTTTGATTTTGCAGGGTACATGCTTCTTGGTTGGCTTCCTCATGCAATATTTTCTGTTATCTTCTTGGGGCTGGTGCGTGGCTGAAGGGATATCAATGTACTTACTACTGGTGCAAGTGTTTAATGTCAGCACCAGACGATTTCTTACAAAAGCGACGATCAGCTGCTACGGTGGTGCCGTGGTGATGGTGGCAGGTAGTTTGATTCTATCAGGAAGCACCGCAGATACCTCGACGCACCCAGGCTATTTGGTACTAGACGCATACAGGTGACAAACTTTTAAATAAAAGTAACTATAAAACATTAAGGTTTCGGAATAAGCCATTTTTGTTTTGTTCGACTACCGTTTGTATTATTGCATACACTTCCGCTTTATAGAATGCTAATCGTGTTTTTCAATACAGGTATGCGGATGCATGTGTGGTGACATACCCAAACAGCTTGTATTTCGTAATACTCCCCATCTCTATTGCTTGCTTTGTCAACATTGTGTGCTTTTTCTTCGTGATTAGAGGATTAAGACAGACGGCAACTTCAGATGCAATGGGAGGACAGAAGAAAAATATGTAAGACCGTGTTAACTCTACGGCCGAATCCATATGCATTGCATTGCATGCTTGTGCGCAGACAGACATATATTTGTTTTTAGTACAGTTTGCGACCGCTTGCGTTTAGCTTAAGAGAAACAAACACTTCTCCGCCAGCAGGCAATTGTGATAGTGTATCAGGCCAAAGCGTAAAATTTCATTTTAACTTTTAGTTGTGTTTTTTAGGGTAAAAAAGAGACTCCGTCAAGCTGTGTGCGTAACAACTTTGCTGGGAATCACATGGTGTATTGGATTTATAAAAATCGGACTGCAAAGCGCTTACGGGCCCACTAGCGACGTCGTGTGGTTATTCGAACTGATATTTTCAGCCGTCAACTCGGTCCAGGGTTTCGTTCTATTTTTGATGTTTTGCGCAACAAACCTTTGGAAGGAATATCGTTGCTCAGTAAGTACTAAAAGCGGATTTCTTATACCAATGTATTTATAAAAAAAGACCTTATTTACTAAGTACGAAATCATCAAATTTTGCAGAGGGAGATAGATAAAAAGAGAGGACGCCTCTACAGTCAAAGTACCACAAAATTTGGGTCGACTGGCGACAAAATAACAGCAGTTACCACCACAACACATCCGTCTTTTAGCAATTAGCTTTTCACAAAGCAACTACTGGTGCAGTATTCTCAAGTAAAAGACTGAAACGAAAACCTACTGTGTATTTTTGAACTATTTCTTATGATATACTACAACATTGCTTTTGTACAAATATTGTAAATTGTAAAATCGCAACACTCGTAATAAACCAGCAAGCAATTTATTCTACAAGGAAACGCTCATCGAAAAAACAACTTTCTTTTTAGATAAATGATAGTTATTATTAGCCCCGGGTATGAACTTTTAAATATTTTAAACAAAACATTGACGAAGATGCAACGGGACAGAGACAGCAGTCAAGGAGTCATCGCAGGGGGTTTGCTAGTTACTTCTTTTCGTTTTTGTAAGCATAGTGCAAATCCTTAACGTCGGTCCACGATATATGTTCCCAACCAGTTTCTTTCATGTGGTACACTGAAAGGAGAGGGATTGTTAAATATATCTTATATTTATGCCCGCAAAACGTCCTCAATCAAATGTTATATGCAAGAATGAGCAAGGCACTTAACGGACATTGCCTGAACTCAGCGGATTAATGGGTTCTACCAAATTAAAGGAACGTGTATACCCCTTGGTTTTCCCATTCACGGGGATAGACATGAATATCCTATCCTATCCTACTACAGGTAGTGAAGGTGGGATCACAAATAAATACGGCAAGAGAAAAAACTTACAATTGACATAACCGCCACTGTAGGCATCCCTGTGAGTGGCATGGTAAATCGCTCTCTTTCCAAGTTCCAAAGCATCCTTGACTGACATGTCCTCGGCATATCCTGCATCCATAACACCGTACGCATACGTGGCACCTGAACCTACTGCAAACATCGACCCGTTTAACCGCTGGCCGTCACTGTCTACATAGTACAATCCTGGTCCACGCTTGTCCCATCCACATATCATTGTGCCCTGTGTTACAAAAATGATTGAATAGTCACACCTGGTAAATGCGACCGATCAGTCCAACAGTAAAAGCCTCAATAAAGATGGAATATAGATATGTATGCTTTGCTTGCATAGAATGCTTCAAACCAACAACTTAGCAGTTCATTTTGATGTTTTTTATCACAATAAAAAAGTAAATGATGATGCAAGCAATGGAGATTTAACAATACATGTAGATGTGGGCACTGTACGGTACCGGTATAGTTTTTAATTTATTACAAACCACCAACCATTGAAAGGCCCATTCCCTTGTAGTTGTACACCATATTTGCCAAGACTTTCGAAGCAGCTGCAACTGATATTCTTTCCTTGTTTCTTAATTCATACACTCTACACTGTTTAGCAAGCACCCGCTCCCAAAACGAGCAATCAGCTGCACCCCCGGCCATGGTCCCAAGAAGATACGGGTTGATTTCAATAACCTTCTTCACAGTTTGCGATGCTGAAATGCAAACAATTTCATAAGGGAATTAAAATGGATGATTATTATGTAGGTCAGGAGTCAGCAACCTTTTGCACTAAAGACCCATTTAAACCGTTATTCCACAAAATAAAAATCACGGGGAGACGCAAAACTATTTTCGGAATAAAAGAAAAACAACACTGTGTGAGAAAGTGAGATAAAAATGAAAATATTCTTGTGTTTGTTTCACTTATGCATTGGTAACTTAATAGGCGTTCGCTACAGTAAGAATAAAATTATTAAGAGATGAATCAGCCAGAAGTTGCTGTCCCCTGATGTAGGTCAAAATTATCTTTTAAATATTTTTTAGTAACCTAGAACTTTTTTATAAATTTACAAACAAGAGATTAAAAACAAACCAAAAGGTTTGTTAAAATCTTTATTGCCTGAAAAACTTATTATACAGATCTTAATTTGTATGTTAACTTCAATATATCCCATTCCCCCATGACCAGACTAAACCTTGAAGACAATTGGACTAAATTGTTGCAAAATAATACGGAACACTTGAATAAACCCCAGTAGGCAGAAGTAGAAGTCGGAAACCACTAATTTATCATTAAATAAACCAGGACAATTTTCAAGCAATAAAAATGACTGAAAGACAGTGGAAAATTTAAGGATAAAACAAAATTATATTGGATATCTATTGCATAAAATACATACCAATGTAACTTCCAGCAGTGGCTCTTGAATCTGTAGCAACCACTACACCATGATTGAATTTAAACGCAAGCGTGGTTGTACCATGGTGGAATTTTATGTGCACATTTGATTCTGGGTTGTTTAAATGGGAGAGATATGCTGCCGCCTGAAAATGCATTAAACATTTGCATATTAAAAATACCATTATGATATCGAAAAATTATGTTAGGGCTATGCCAAAACATGTTTTACTCTTGTTTAAAATACCAAAAGAGTAAATGAAGCTCTAAAAAATTTAGAAATCTAATGTGGTGTTTTAGCAGTATCTAACATTCAAATTATACCAACATAGAACAACTTTTCTCCAATAAATTACTTGGTAACATTTATGGCATAAAGACACCTCCTTGACCATACCAACCTGTGGGGCAGTTGGGATTGCAAAGCAGTCCTCTGACTCTTGCTCAAATACTTCTTTATTTGATGGTAATCCAAAGAGACTGGACTTCGAACTAAAATTACTTTTACAAATAGCAGCTAATGCCATTCTTAGAATATAAGCTTGAAAAATAGTAAAGTAGTATAAAGCATTTAATAATGCAAATGATTTACTATTGAAAAAAGAAAAAAATATTGGCAGATTAATAACACAAAAATGCTATTACATATTATATAGTTTGATTTCGTACTTAACCCTTTTAAGTGTAATAAAATTAATAAATAACCAATTTCCATATATGTATCGCACTTAACCTAGATTAAAAAAAAAATTGGTCAAGTGTTCAATGGTAAAAAAAATATAACTACATCCTTTCTTTTTCGCGCTCTCGCTTTCTCTTTTTTTCTTTTTTCTTCTTTTTCTTTTCACCATCCTCGTGCTTTCGCTTTTTATGTTTTTTACTTTCAAGTTCAGGACCACGCTGGTCAAGTGAAACTGGATCTAGACGATTTTTGTTTTTATGATGTTTATGCTTTCGTCGGTTCTCACTTTGCTGTTGGAGTGGTCTGTACTGGTCCGGGAGTGCACCAGTATGAAGTCGAAAGGCTGACATAAGAACACCAGAGGACAAAGGCTGGATCTCCTTGCTACCAACGATAGGTGGTTTGTCGATAACCGACCTTAGACTACTTCCGTTGCTCGCTGGCCCATCTACCACCCCTGGCAGATGAGGTAAAAAGGAACTTAAAGTTTCCTTTAACTTCTTTCCACAAAATTTGTTGTATGATCCTTCTAGGCCAAAATGAGAGAGAAGATTGGTGCTGCCTGTAACCTGAGCAGGGGGTGGAAGATCTTTTAAAAGGTAAATGTTTGCACTGTTGTTTGGCTTAACAATGTCCTGATTTGTACCAAAACTTGAACCGTTTGGATCCAACAAACTTTTAGCTTGGTCAAAATGAAAATTTGATGCAGAAAACTCCATTTAGAATTAATTTATTATATCAGTTTTTATATTTCATGAATTCAGTAGACATTGGAGCACATATCTGTACATCAGCATCTGTAAACTTAAATTTTAAACATTATAGGTTATGGATTATACAAAAAATGACGACATAATACGCAGTAAGATTACCTTCAAATTTCCATTTTAATCAATTGCGTATAAAGGTTAGTTCAGCAGCGGTCGCTTTAGTTAAGTTATAGCTAGGGTGTAGTAATTTAAGAAAACAGTTTATAAAAGTTTCTAGCAACTGAACCCTTACGCTATATAGAAATTTTATGAATTACGCTAATACTCACCACCATTGGAACAAAACATATGGCTCCTGTGTCCAAAATCTGATTTGTCACCGGGCAAAACATACAACACATAATCGTTGATGCGGTTAAGGTGGTCCAGAATGTTTATTTACTTACCAAGGTGGTTTATACAATATGTTGGATTATAATGAACTTGTGTCTGAATTCTTGGTTTAGGACCAGAGAAATATTTTTTTTAATTAATTGAATTTGAGGATAAGCTTAAAGAAATCTAGTTATCAACTTAGCTTTGTGTGGGTACAATCTGTAAATATGCAATCTAGCTACACTATTTTTTGCTGTGCAGGGCAAGGTATACATCAAATGTACCAACATTAATAATCAAACATTAATTTTGTAGGTGTTATAAACACAACCGTATACAGCGGCAATCACATGGTGCAATTAAAATAACTATGTAGATTTGGAACTCGTGGCTATTCATGTAGCAACCCTAACTAGATGGTACTTTAGCAGTGACACTCCCTACGTTAATAGTAAGACTACGTTAATTTCTGTTATACATTTTTAAATTCGCCATAATACAATTGTCATTACAATGCCGAAACATATTAATGAAACGCCAAACAATTGACAAAATAAAGAAATCAAAGTAACAACAACATCACAGCAGATCATAATTTAAAAAGAAAGGCACAATAAATTAGCTAAATATACTATTAGGAGACTTTAATTAGAAAAACATAAAAATCGCTCAATAGATGATGATTAACTACCTAGCCATAGCGGACTTTACACGACGATAATTAGCAAGTTGCTCTTCACTGACTGAAGGAATAATTTTCGACGCTGCTTCTATTAAATCACATTGCTCCACCGCACATACTGTGTCGTCCATATAGTTAGATATGGATTGCTGGATGTGGCGCCTCACTGCATTGGTGGCGGCTTCCGTAGTGAGGGCATAAAAATCAGCACCGGTCATGTTAACTGGGCATCTATCAGCTACCTCTTCCAAGCTAACCTGAATTAATTAATGTGTGCAGTTAGCTCCACTGGGTACCAAGTAGGACTATCATCCCAATACAGCCGAAATCAAAATCATGTACTGACTAGTGTTGTCTCATTAAAATACTTTTTTTCTGGAATCTGGTGGTTTAAAAACATTACACAAAAACCAACCTTGGCAATGCCTACATAACATGCAACACACTGTCACACATCTAATAAATGTATGTGCAATTAAGGTAATATGACGCAAGTCATAAACAATCCAGTGATTTCCAGTAAAAAATCCAGTGAAAAAAAAAAAAAAAATTGCCCGGTGGTCTGGCGGTTAAGTGCGTCGCCTTTCAATCGAAAGGTTGCAGGTGCGAAACTGGTCGCTAGCTAGTCGGTTGTGTCCTTGGGCAAGGCACTTTACGGACATTGCCTGAACCCAGCGGATAAATGGGTTCTACCAAATTGAAGGAACGTGTCTATCATATACAACACACTGCAATAGCTCCGGTAACCCGACGATGGGCGCGAGGTGATCTGACGATTGCCCGTGTGATAACCCCCTTGGTTTTCCCATTCACGGGGATAAACATGAATATCCTATCCTATTTACGACCACAAGGAATAAACAATACAGAAAAAGGTTAAAACATTAACAGCGTATTTACACATAACCCATATAATAAACTTAAAATACCATTGTTAACTAAGTATAAGATAAAGCTATATAAACAACAGGGCGGATAAATTTACTAAGATAAACAAGATAATGAAGAACATGTTATCAAATGTTAGGAAAAATCGTACCGTTGGGGATAAATTAAGCTTCCTCGTTTGCGCGATTAAAACTTTTAATTGGTCTTGTTTGTCCTCACTGATACCAACATATATAAGCTTGTCCAATCTAGCAAATAGATCAATTTGATAAGTTATGGTAATAAATAAAAATTGCATCAAAAATGATCAAAGACCCTATTTTAGATAGATTGTAAGTTCAAGGTATTATGAATATTGTACACCAATGTGCAACAAAATTCAAATAAATCAATCACTACAATAGTTTTGGCCCTTGAGATTGTTTCGTTAACATGTTTTAAGTTGACCACATACCCTAGGCATTTGCAACATACGGCCAAGGGCTTGGTCTGGCCCATAAAGGGATTATGACGGCCGCAGACTGTATCTAACTATACCCCGTAATTAAGATATTGAATACTATTTATGTTATAATCTGGCCCACCCGCCGACTAGAGAAGTTGCCCAACCCTGGCTCAGCGCAACGACGCTTAGCACAAATTCCTACAGTCTCTAATAGCTCAGATGAAACATACCTTCCAGGCCGAAGAAGAGCTGGATCTATTAAATCTGGGCGGTTGGATGCTGCAATGATGAAGACTTGCTTACCAACATCTTCAGATGCATTTACTCCATCCAATTCAGCGAGAAGTTGTGAAACAACTCTACAAGAAAATGATACATAAAAAGGTAGTTTTATTAACATATGTAACTGTTTATGTATCTAAACCATTTTTTAACATATTACAGCCTTAATTAGCAGCACCTGTCCATTACACCACCAGAGTCGCCACTTCTACCACGATTTGGTGCAAGAGCATCAAGCTCATCAAAGAACACAACGCATGGAGCTGCATCCCTTGCTTTCTGGAACACTCTCCTGACATTTGCTTCACTCTGACCCACGTACATATTGATCAGCTCAGGACCTTAGCAATGAATCAGTGTCAATGGTCTTTATTATAACAAAAATAGTTAAATTGATTTTTAGTTAACGACTTCATATCTAGAACTACAAGAGATTAAAATGTTGCAGTATATGACATTAATAAGGCACCGGTATATGCCTAGAGTAGGAAATGCTTAAATGATTTTGTCTTATATAATCTTTACAATCTGTTTATTTAATTGGCAAAAATTATAAAATCAATTATCCTGCCAAAAAACATAATTAAACCGTTACCATTGCAGTCAAAGTTTCAGACTAGTTTATGAAAATTGTCAAAACATTTTATTTGGATTTCAATTATTTAAAATATATATATATATATATATATATTTAAATTATCTTCAAATCTAATCTTTTTGATAAATTTTGTTTAAGTAGTGAAAAAACTTACCTTTTACGCTTAGAAAGCTCAAAGCACATTGTGAAGCAACTGCCTTTGCAAGCAACGTTTTCCCAGTACCTGGCGGACCATACAACAAAACGCCAGACCGGTTTAGACCAGTTGCTGCAAGTTCTGGGTGGTCTAATGGGAGTTGTATTGTATCGAGTATGTGAGACTTCACATCTTCCAAACCACCAATATCATCCCAGTGCACATCAGGTATCTGGGGTTATTATTATAATCAGTCAAATTAAATGATCTAATCCAGAGTGCACAGAATTTTAAGAGCCGTTTAAGCTTTTTTTTAAATTTGGTATTAAGGAAAGTGTATATATTTTGCACAGTATAATTATGTAAATTTTAGGAAATATTGTGCTTTGAATTATATTTGTCCCGGAGTTACCTGTGCACCGGTTGACATTGCTATATAGTAAAGCTAAATCAATTAAATCCTTATGCTTGATAAAGTAAAAATCACTGTTGAGTATATAGCAAATGCTGGTCACAATTCCCATTTCATATAATGTAATTCGCATATCATACATCAGAATACGCATTTTATACTAAAATGTTAGGGTACAAAAACACCATAAATACCTTTGGCATCCCAATATTATCAGCACGCTGTGATTGCATTTGTGTCAAAGCATCTTCCACATCGCAATGATTCGATGTCACACCAGACATTGCTAAGCATTGTTCTTCTGCCCAAGAAAGTCTACTCCCAATGGCACTGTGAATAGCGATGCTTGAAACAGTAATTTAAAATTCGCAATGTTTAACACTGTTATGTTGACTCTTTTGCAGCTTCGCCATTAAAAAGGTATTTAGCTGCAACAATAACTTGGCAGTGGTTATTTCTCAATTTATTTTTGATTCCTTTTTTAATAATAATGAAAGAGACATCCGTTGGTGACACAATATTTCGTACTGCAATGTAATTTGTCATGTATCTGTGATCAAACATACCATTTCTGTAGAATGCGTTGGATTGAGACCTGCACGGTTTTACGAAATAACTCGAATATATCTCCGAGGACAAATCCCTGTGTTAAACATATATTAGTTTGCACAGCGCTGCGTTTTTTCCAATAAATAAACAGCATTGCTAGGTAGCAGCGCAAATGATTTACAAAGTGTAAGCATGTCGTTGAAAATGCAACCACCCAAACAGTGTTTATTGAAAAGGATCACTTACTGCAGTGTGCTTTGCGAGTTTGTGATAGTTTATATCACGTGAAGCAGATATGAATCGTGATGCATGGATCATCATCTCATATCTTTCCCTCTCGTTTGGTGCTTCTATTTGTATCTGTTGTTTAAAAGTTTAATAAATAAGAAAAAAACTTCTAATAGGGAAAAATGACCTTAATCTTCGTATATTACAGTTTATGTAAATATAAGCTCTACCAAAAATTTATAATCCAAATAAAACTTAAACAAATTAGTGAACTGTTGGTTTTTACCTGGTGAAGAAATAGAGATCTTATATCAGAGACCACATTTGATTTATCGTGACATGTTGCTATGACAACAACAGGCAAATCCGCATCAGTGGATGTTTCAACTAAAGATCGGATGGATTTCTTCAGCGCGGTGCAAATTCGATTATCAATGCGGCCAGTCTCGCGATTTCTACCAATTGTTTCAACTGATGACATCACAATAGCACAGGGGCTGTATACTCGAGCTGATAACATAAAGAAAATTGTAAAAAAAATATTAAATAAGATTTGAAATTTAATTTTCGGACAATTATCTAGAATATCCATTTGTTTTACGTTGTAAATTCTTAATTTAGACAACACATTTTAAAACTTTACCACCCAGCTGGTTATCAGCAAACAAATCTATTATTTTACCTCTTCGAAACATGTCCGTTATTTTTGATTCCGTGGCACCAGGCGTGTCCGCGATTAAATTTTGACAATCGATTTGAAAATAGTGTAGATTTAGTAGATGACACACATAAGTCACCACACTGTGCTTCCCACTTCCGGCTTGACCAGACAACAGAACGGTGCACGAATGCTGGAGAGTGGAATTCCTAAGGACCAATTATATTCATAATTTTATATTTTGTATTGTTATTCACAAACAGTAAAAAAAAATGCACAAACAATATTGAAAATACAGCAATTCAACAACTTGCAGTTTTGCACTCTTGCATTCAATAATACCATTTACATTCAGGCATAACTTTATTCTAATTTGGACACCAAGCAATTAATATACACTCACCTGTTAAGGTAGGGCATTATATTTTGTTGTAATGTTTCAACATGTTCAGCTAAACCAGGTATTGTATTGCTGGGTTGGTGTGGATTTATTGGCATCGGGATATAATTGTTGCAAGTTCCATCCTGTAATAACAATACAAACATTCGATTTTGTAGCAAGTAGTGTGACTGTCAAATAAAATAGAATTAAAGAAAAAATATAAAATCCTGATATGATAATTTATCCTTGTATGATTAGTGGGGCCATTCTGAGGGTAGAATAAATGATCACCTGATAGAGTGAGGTTGATTTTGTGTTTACCAAATAACTTTTCTCATCTGTTGAGTTGGGACCCAACCCGTTTACTTTGTAGTAAATTACTTCGCAACTGTAACACAGATATTTAATAAAAGTTTACATATCGGCACATGATCTCTAGTGTCAAAAAACGGAGGTCATGCACAAAACGGGTGCATGACACATCTTCCCCTTCCTTATTTCTGCATGGTTGTGTCCTTTGGCAAGGCACTATCCTGATGATTAGTAATTAAAGCTGTATCTAATACTCAACACAATGTAAAAGATTTTGCAACCCAATGATGGGCATGATGTAATCTATTACCCATTGTGTTGTTTTGGGGATAAATATGGGTATCCTATCCTATTTAAATAATAAAGCATGTTTGCTCACGTAAAACTTGAATCATTCGAGGCTTCATAAAAATCGATGTCATCTGTCATGATAAACCATAATAAATCAAAGACAGCAATGCATTCCAAAAACAAAACCAAAGTCACAAGTAACTTACTTTTTATATTCACCGAAATAATATCACCCTTTGTCAAAAGAATTGGCTTTTTTAAAAACTTAACGATTGATGTGTCATAACAACCAGAAGGAGAGTAGTTTGGGCTTAATACAAGAGATAAATGAAGCTCATCAGCAAAGCTTGGCTGCTCAGTTTCTTTCAAAGCATTCATCTAAACATACATTTGATGTTAATTACTTGATTTAAAAAAATTATGAACATTAACCGCTCATAATTTTATTTAACAGTCATATAAAACTAACCACCACAGAGTAGTTTGTTGCATCTAATATTGGCTTTCCCCTACTCAAATTAAACCATAGTGTGGAGCTTATCCAGATGCTGTGTTTGTTCTCCATGTTGGAAGTGGAAAGCAGTTTGCTAATACTGGATGACTGATCTTTAGATAGAATTTGGAACATACATGTTCTGGGACCCTGAAATAATTCACAAAGATATAATGCTTAAAGAAAATACTAGTACACAAAAGTATAATTTTAACTCCGAAAATACTAGTTAATTCTTCCATACATGTAGTTGAAATTGGTTGCTTTGTTTAAGGAAAGAAACATATTTTAAGCTGTATTTTCTTTGGTAACCATAGAATCTTTTAATCCCTTTTATATAAACCTCCTTAATTTCTGGTTATATTTCATCATTTGTAATCATTTTGCAGCCAGCTTGGGATCCCTTACATATTACTGCAGAGCAAATTGAACATAGGCTTAATAACACTAAAGCAGTGTTTCCCAACCTTTTTTTGGCAAGGACTAATTCCAAACCATGCAAAGTTGTGAACTCAAAGATCAACCATGAAGGCCACTTCACACAGAGTATGGTTATTTGGTGATGTAACATCCCTTAATCACGTACAAGATACAGAATTTAAACAAAGTCAGTTTACTGTATTTTCCCACTTTTACTTTCAATAGGAACTTTAACTTTCGCCATTAGCTTGTCGAACTATGGTTGTCAACGCAAATGTTTACTCTTAAAGAATTCACAGTCTTTGTCAAGGTACTTTTCATGCTTGGATTTAAGGTGCTGTTGAAATTTAGCTTTTTTTAAAAAGCTGTTTACAAGCTAAAACTTTAAAACACAAAACACACTTTGGCCTGACCCTACGATTTACTTCGACTTACATAAATCCAAAACTTAAAAAGTTTTCATTTAATGAAAATATTTGTTTTTATTTTGCCATTAAAAATCGTCTACTGTTAGAATTCACTACAGTTTAAATTTTAGACTCGTCCTCGTGGTTATGGCACTACCCAGGAAAACATGAAGTACGCCACTACCTATTTTACTATTTTGAAAAATTAAAGCATTTGCAATGAATATAAAAGTGCTAATACAATATAGCAGCCCATATGCGGTTATAAGACTTTATCGTATGTGCTTGCGGCCTTGTCAAATCCTTCCCTTCCCATGCCTCAAATCAGTCCGCGGAGTCGGGTTGGAAAACACTGCAACAAAGTCAAATAAAATGTACAAACCAGTTGTTCTGATCCCATTGCGGTAGAAGTAAGAAGAACAGAAACATATTTCTCATCACATATATTCAACTCAGATGCAACTGATTCACTGTAGAATCAATACAAATTGTCAGTTATTTTCTAATCGGAATTACATATAACAATTCACCTGCAAAGAATTGTTGAACCAATTTGTTCCCCAATGAGATTAAAGAGGTTTGTGTCATCAATGATTTGTAGCTTTAAATGACTACGATCCTCTTTCACTTGTTTGGCGTTAGTTTCCTGTAGAAATTACCATATTCAATAAGTCATAAACATACTTATCACAATGCCAATACCAAAGCAAGAAATCTTCACCCATTAATTAAGGTAATTATTATCAATAGAAATGTACTGTGGACAGTGTTTTAATGAGATGTTTATGCACAATGGTTGAGGAAACATAGTTGTAATGGTATGGGTGGCCATAAAATTCAGTCCAGATAAGTTTAAAAAAATCAATACCGGTTTGAAGCCTGAAGATTTTTATAGATTAAGAAGGTGTTGCACTGGATTAAAATATGCAGTTTTATTAAGCGTTAAATACTATGTGGTATAATGGTTGGGGATTGAAAATAGGGTGGGTTGTGGTTTGACAGTTAAAACCTTAGTTAACCAATTATATCCATGACAAAACAAAAGATTAACAAAACAAAAAAGATTTTTTGATAAAATGCAATTAACAAATATAAAAATATGATTCACTAGCTTTTCATATATTTTGTTAATAAATGCTGTACCTCAGACCTGACAACAACGATTGATGTTGAAACGGTTATAACTCCCTGTTGTGCAGGTTCACAATATACAGCACGTAGCTCGTTAAACCGCTCGAGAGTATAACTTGTATCCGTACCAAAAGCCGCAAGAGGAGGTGCAAGAAAAACATCCCCACATCGAACCAACATCGATTTGTTGCAAGTACTGGCCACTAAAAGGCCTGAATAGACCAACAATCAATCAATGCATAGGACAACTAATAACATACAGGGCAAAATGGAGTTTAATTTAAAATAGAAAAGTAATACCAAGAAATGTGAAAGTCAGTTTTGCAATATAGGTAACATATCATAATAATGCACCATATCATTTGTCCAGGGAGTATTGTAATTTCCCATTAGGGTAGTTGTCTATTTGGTAACTGTTTTTTTATTAAATTTTATGCTTGATTAAGAAAATTTATCAAATTGGAAAATTTTAGGTTTAGTCCAATCAATTTAAATACCAGTTTCAAATTCATTTTGTTGCGTCCAGTTAAAAATATCCTCAGATTTCGTCGAAAGAACTACTTTTTCAAGAGGAAATGGCTTGATAGGTGTAACACTATACTCTTGGTCCAACGAGAAATTATAATGATGAAGAAAATTATCAGAACAATTCAAAACTGCAAATAAAAAAATTGTCAGAGGACACAATTCTATATAAAAACTAGAGAGTGTCAACCATGTGTTTAACCACTACTATTTGTAAAACACCTGTTGTAATCCATATATTCATGCATAGAATACTAACTTACAGATAGAAGGGTAACGAAATCGGGCGATTGTTACGGTCACGCTTGAGTACCTGTTTACTAAATGCTACCACAGTCAATACCTCGGTATTGTTTTTATATAAAATACATAGTTAAGACTGCGGCAGTTTTACCGAATTAGTTGTTTATGTTTATTTCCTAATTAAAAAAACGTTATTATTTAACCATTTACTATTATGCAGCAATAACAAGACAGATTTTGAACGCACAACCCGAACATTTCCACTGTACTACTGTAGACTACTCTAGCGAATAGGCTAGCACTTACAGGCAATCAGATTGCCTTAGTCGTTGCGAAGTTAAAAATGGCAGAGAGGCATTTTAATTGGGAGATTGAGCGGATCAAACTGTTAACAACTGAAGAAGAGAACGATTTTGTCTCAGCCGAAAATATATGTCAAATGAGGTTTCCTTCTATGCAGTGTTGGAAAGGGCCTTGCCTGGTTATTTAAAGCTCAGTATACCTGGTTTGAAACTAGTCAAACAGTGGTGCAATGAATTTAGCAGCAACAGAGATACAAATAAAATAGTTTTTCACTACCTAAAATACTGCAACGAAGCATCTTCTTTGTTTTGTGATGCAAGTGCCAGTTATATAGTTGCAGCCAAACACCTTTTGCAAATTTTAAATTGTATTGTTTTAAAACCACAAGCATCAAAAGAGAAAGCAGTTTGGGATTTCAAAGGAAGAACACGATATCATTGAGTTGAGTACTTGGCAGGGTATGTGATTCGTACATCATGAAAAAATATTCTCAAATAGAGCTGCAAGATTTGTTTAGACCGAAACAGTATATTTGTTAAATGTGTATTGCAAAAAAATAATAAAAAACTATTCCAAGCATTTTTTCTTTGTGATTGGCTCATGACATACAGTGGTCCATGGATTTTTAGTACCGAAAGTGGTGTTTCCAACCTTTACCCTCTTTATAATTTTTCTTATTGGGATTTTCTGATCGACTTCCAAGTGATCTCTGAAAAACAATAACAAAAATATAGTTTATACACATATATATATATATGCCGAGCTTGTTTGCGGTATAACATCAGGATAGGGCACTCCTATTTATCAGTGGGGTGGGAAAACGAAAATCAGTTATACACCAACGCACCATTAGTTATGTCCAGCATACCTATTATCTTGCAGTTAGGTGATCTCATCATGCATTCTGTCTGTATACCATTTCCCCTTGCATTGGTAATATGCAGTGAGTGAACCTTTATTAACAGAACAAGTTTATAGAATTGCAACAAACTAATAAATTGTACACCGTACAGACTTACTAAAAACAGAATGAATGGTAACAATCTGCGGACTGCCTATATTAAGTTCAGAAGAAGAAATAGACCAGTCACAAAATGATATCTCAATGACACGTGCATCCTAGCCTAATACTATTCTGAAATGTTAACAATGCTTAAAAATAATAAAATTTTAAAAATGATAAACTGTCAAAACTTGAACTTAAGGTATTACACTACCTTATATTAAATTGCCTTTCTTTAGTCCCTTTAACTCAGCAACCAAGATACTTTTTTTTCACAGAATTTCCATGTGTCTAAAAAAACAAATTATGATTACGTTAAACAATTAAAATATCATGCAGCATATTCAACTTTACCACTATAGTCTAATATACAATAATTAAAAAATACTCTGACAACTTGAAATTCTAAAATCTATATTATAATACCGGTAGTCGGTAGGTACCAATGATATCCTCAGATATACAGTGAGTCTCACAAATTCCAGCCTTTTATAAACATGTATAATAAATTTATAACACTAACATCTTTCTGCACATGACTTTCCATTTTACTACATTGTAGGGGTGACTCTAAATACCCAGTGTGGGCAGTGTATGGGCACACTTGAAACTCTTACCCTAATTCTAACTCTGACCCCAACTCTTACCCTAACTCTGACCCCAACTCTAACTTTGGCATGCTGCCTGCACACTGCCCATACTGGGTATTTAGAGGAACTGCATTGTAGGCTACTACTACATTATAAGCTGGGCTGTTTTAGGCATATATGTGAAGGAAAATCACACCTAAAAATTTACCTAGACAAAAAATAGTTACTGATAATATAATGTACACGATTCCTTCTTTCAGCATATCTTTAATATCATCGCTAGCTTCTGCATCTCTCATTGAAAGCAAAAAGTTAGTCAAAACAATTCGATTAGCTTTTGCCTGGCTAGATTTTGCCAAGTTTGGTCGATATACTGTGAATATTATTGGGCACCTAACTTATTTTTTCTCGCCAAACTTCCGCGGTCACTTACATCCAGGAACGGGACACTGGGATGGCATTTTTTGCTTAAAAAACGTATTTTTTTGTTTAAAAAAGTTGAAACAACCAGCAATTCCGCAGGAGCTATCGCAATTCAGTAAACAAGTGCTCATGCGTGACCACTTTCTGACGTCATAAAAAAACAAACAAAGCGTTACCCTTCTATCTGTAAGTTAGTATTCTATGATTCATGCTACAGGGTCCCTAACCACATTTTGTATTTTATACACTAAGTATGTAGTTTGTTTCTGCAAGCATAAACGCATGGGTCCCATAGTTATTAAACCAAACTTCTTTTCCATGTAAAGGTAAAAAAATAAACGTCTTAAATTTACGAACATTCCACCACAACTGTTTTAAATTAAAGCTTCCTTTTAAGCGCTGTATTGAAATAAAGCTAAATTCCCAAAACAGCTCGATTTAGTTTTTCGTGGTTTCAGGGAACTACTGGGTTTAGTAGATAAGTTTCTACTGGGTTTATTACGTAAGTTTCTGTTTTTACATATGTGGGTTATGTTATATAACAATTCTTAATGTTTTAATCTGATTTGTCGATCTCCTAGTTGGAGATGTCAGTACGATATGGCATACCTGTTACAATCATAATTTAGGAACATATCTTCGTTTTTAAAGGAATCACCCTAATAAATGTTTTCTTTCTTTTAATTGGAACAGAGAGTTTAATGGTCTAACATTCTACCCAATCTGATTTAAATTGGAGCTGCCCCGTTCAAGCGATATGCGCAAAAAAGCAAGCGATATGCGCAAAAAAGCTAATTTTTTAGAAAAAATACAGCTTTGGTTTTTAACGTCTCAGGGAAATTCCCCTGGATTTATTATCCAAAATTTTAGTTTCTGAATATCGAGCCCATGTTGTCTAACAAATAGCAAAGTTTGATTGCCCATACATTTTTTCTTCTTGTAGATGTCGGGGCGACATGGCATGCCTGTAACAATCATGATTTGACAACAAAAGATTATTTTTTAGGATATTTCCCCAAGTAATTTTTATATGTCTTTTAAGTGTTAAATCAGTTACTAATGCACTTACATTTTATCAAATCTAATTCAAAGAGTAGCTACCTTTCAAGCGCTATGCGCAAATAAGCTAAATTTTTAGAAAAAATACCGTTTTGGTTTTTAACGTGCCAGGGGAATTCCCCTGGATTTATAACCCAAAATTTTGGTTTCTGCATATCCATACCATGTTGTCAAAAAATAACAAAGTCTCATTGCGATTTTACTATTACTTCTGGTAGATGTCGGGGCGAAATGGCATGCCTGTCACAATCATGATTTGACAACAAAATCTTATTTTTTAGGGTAATTTCCTAGGTATTTTTTTATTTCTTTTAGGTGTTAAATCAGCTACTAATGCACTTACATTTTATTAAATCTGAATTAAATTGGAGCTATCGTTCAAACGCTATGCGCAAAAGAGCTAATTTTTTTAAAAAAAAACACCGTTTTGGTTTGTAACGTGCCAGTGGAATTCCCCTGGATTCATCACCCAAAATTTTGGTTTTTGCATATCTAGATCATGTTGTCAAAAAAATAACAAAGTCTTATTGCGATGTTATTATTCCTTCTGATAGATGTCGGGGCGACATGGCATGCCTGTCACAATCATGATTTGACAACAAAATCTTATTTTTTAGGGTATTTCCCTAGGTAATTTTTTTATTTCTTTTAAGTGTTAAATCAGTTAATAATGCACTTCCATTTTGTCATATCTGATTTAAATTGGAGCTATCGTTCAAGCGCTATGCGCAAAAGAGCTAATTTTTTAGAAAAAAATACCGTTTTGGTTTTTAACGTGCCAGGGGAATTCCCCTGGATTTATCACCCAAAATTTTAGTCTGTGCAAGTTTCGTTGTGAATCCATTTCCCCTTTTGGTAATAACTGTAATTAAGAGGCAAAAAAGCTCAACTAAACAAATATAAACAGGTTCAATTAAGCTACAAAGTTTTAACAAATGAAAATAAATTTTGTAATATATGCTACAAAACTACAAGCCGGTGCTACTATTTCTAAGGAATAATATGATGATGCTTTATGATACCTATTGAGAATTGGTGCTCAGAAAGAACCACATTTGCTTCATTGGGATGACTTCCTAAATGAAGTACAACAAAAATACAGGAACCTCCTGAAAATGTGTTTGGTTGTTCAGAAATTGCCACAACTAAAGGAGAATCGCACCTGAAAAATACAGAAAATTGATAACAAAAAATATTTATTTTTACATTGGTACAATTTGTATTTTATCATTAACCTATCGTTGTGTTTCCTATTCCTCTCAGATTTATTTTTATTGTTTATTATAACCGTTTGTATCCAGGGAATAAATAATAAAATCATCAATATATTTTTACCTTCCGAAACGTGTGCACCATTTAACTTTGTCTGCAGACAAATGCAGGTTGTGAAATGAAGGTCGACGATAACCATCTACTTTAAATTGACATGCTTCAAAATCCATTTTAAAATAACCTTAAAGCAAACACTGTAGATTGAAAAAGAATGTAAACAAAATATCCTCGATACACGTGATTTCGGTGGTTCCCCTACAATGGTATTGACTTAAACCCAATGTATATAAAGATAGTAGTGACAAATAAAAGTGTGGATCGGTGGAAAGGAAACCTGATGGTTGTAGATTCGAAACTGGTCACTATCTAATCATCAGTGTCCTTAGGCCGGCACTGAGTGGACATCACTTGAAACCAGTGGAGTAATAGGTATTCTGGCAACTTCCGCATGACAACCCTTGCATTTTGCCTTTCACGAAGATAAATCTATAATATTCTACTTTGGTTCATGGTTCCAATGTGAAACATGTGCAACAGCTGGAGAGTATGCAATTCCTGTTCAGTAAAGAATATAATGTAAAACGGCTGCAAAACAACAGTTATAGTTTGTTTAAAAAAACAAGGTACATATTATATTACTATAAAATAAATACAATATACTGTACTTATTCAGTGCAACCGTTATATTGTCCTTGCATTATTTTCCAGCACACAAGTTGCTGATTTCTTTTTTTTAATTGCCTTTTTGTCTAGACCTTCACTTATTCTGCGCGATGCGATCAGCGTTGGATGTTAAAGTGCTTGATTTATACCGACGCTCGCGTTATCGGTTTCGCCCCTATATAGCGTTTCGTCGGTGGTGGTCGATTTTAACAACTAGAACGTTTTAACGGAAGTAAGCCTATCTTATTTGCGGTTTAAGCGCAAACCTACATAAAGACTTTAAAGAAACTAATCTTTGCCCAACGCAACTTATTCCCTTGTATTACAGCTACAATTTTGTTGATAATTTAGAATTGCATGGGGTATAATGTGGATCGGTACACTGTCATTCTTTTTGTTGTCTGTGCTGTACGTGGAAGGTCGCGTTCTGGAACTGGATGAACGGTAAGATAATTTTTGTATTTTCGAATACCCAAGTGGTCTACCCCTAACATATCTGAAATTACACTTTTCATGTTTAAAGATGGAAAAAGGTGATAATCGATAGCCTACCCAAATGGCGTTTACATGTACACATTATCCATAATTACTTTGATACCTGTTTATTTAATATTGTTTAACTATTTGTATATGTTTTTCATGATATCTTAACAAATCGATTGATTGTCATGTAAAAATTGAGTCCAAAACCGGTTATTTGGGTGTTTGCTTGACACATTTTGCACTCTAAAATAGTATAATATACTAAAATAGGTACATGACTGTGGGCACATAGTAATAAATTAAATTCCTACTTTTGTTCAGTGTCTTCATTGTTTCTCTCGGAGTAATTTACCTAATGTCCTATACATAACCTTTTAAACATCGTTATCTTGTCACAAGAATACAAAACCCCAATAATTGATGTCAATAGGTTATACAGATATACCAAGTAAATAATAATAGTAAATATAATTTTTGTGTAGGTTTTTAAAAGTTGAATCAGAGGGCATGTGGTTGGTCATGTTTTATGCTCCTTGGTGTGGACATTGCAAAAACTTGGAGCCTACATGGTTAGAAGTGGGAGCAGAATTGGAAAAAGATAAGTCCACTGTTGTTGTGGCTAGACTGGATGCAACCAAGTACGTTTTGTCTTTTTTGTGTGTAAACATCAAGCTTTTGTGTAGTCAATTATTGCTATGATGCTTGGATAAACATAATGAGATCAAAGTCATGATTTTTAAACTGACTTATTTCTGACTAACATTACATGACATGGCGGATCTTTGATTTGTGATTTTATGTCTGAACAAGAAGTTGGCAATATTGATCTTTGATTATACAATATATATTTTAAACAATTTTTTGACATTCTTTTAATATTTAATATGCAGATATAGCCAACTTACATCGAAATACCAAGTGCGTGGCTTTCCAACAATTAAGTTTTTTAAGCATGGAACTGCGTTTGAATATGATGGACCAAGATCAAAGGAAAATATTCTTTCATTTGTAAATCGTGCCAAGAGGTAAGGTTTAACTTGTTACTGTCAAATGTCAAACAATAGTTGGCTCTTACCAGCATAGACAATTTATTTACATTCAATCAGTCCTGCAGTGATGGATCTTAATGAACCAAAGCAGTTCATGGAAGCAAAAAAGCGTTCATCTGTCTTTTTTGTTTACGTTGGTACTGATGATACCAAGTTAAAAACCATGTATGATGAAACTGCCAAGTCATTATTCACCAGCATTTACTTTTACTCTGCTAATCTGCTTTCAACATTTAAGGTTTGTATGTTATTGAAATACAAATAATAAAAATCATCATGTCATGTCTAAAGGGCAATAATTTATTTAAAAATAATTTAAACTAACCAACCATTACCAGGATGTCAAAACAAAAAATATGCCAACTGTTTTGGTATTTAAAGATGGCAAGTACTACGAAATGCCTGGAGATCCAAAACTTGTGGATTTTGTACAAATATGGGTTCGCGCAGAACAATTTCCAAGCTACAATGCGTTGACAGGTTTAATCGCTCAAAACAGTTTTCTTTTCTTCTTTTTAATTTTTATTCTTTTTTTATCCAGGCATGAGCTACCACAGTTTAAGAGCAGCTGGCCGTCGATTTGCAGTAGCAACTATAAATAAAGAGGACAGTTTTAATGACACAATGCATGCAATTTCATTAAAACGTGATTTCCCCTACACATTCTGTTGGGTGGAAGGCAATGCAATAGTCAACAGTATGACTTATAGGTGAATTTTGTATATACTATTTCAAAAAATGAAAATTTTAAACTTTATGTATATTACTTTCTGCAGTACAATTTCTGTTCCGAATCTGGTTGTGTACGACACTAATTCCTACGAATACTTTACTCTTTGTGAAGAAGGAGAATGCAGTGAAAAAATGAACGAGAATGATGTTATTTCATTCTTTAATAACATACAAGACGGCTCATTAACCCCAAAGGGTGGAAGAGGATTTTGGCAGCAGATGGGGAGATTTATTTCAGATGCTGTTAACTCTATTGTTGTAAATATCATAAAAAATATGTTAAATGTTCAAATTATTACTAAATCTGTTCTTTCCAGGGTTTGTTTCGCGAGAGTCCAGTAATAGCAACTGTGGTGATGGTTGTTCCAACTATTGTGATCTCAGCATTGTGCATCTGTCTTTGTTCCATCTCGGATGCTCCCGAGGATGAAGGCCAATACACAGATGATGATGATGATGATGAAGGAGAGGAGGAAGATCTTCCTCCATATAATGCAGATGATCTAGAGCAGCATTCATCTACAAGAACAACAGAAGCAATGGATACTGGTGAAGGATTACGACAGAGAGTTAATGTTGGTCAACCATCAGAAGAAGCCGGTTAAGCTCCAGTAAATCAGATCTGTTTTCCATTCAGAAAGTGTTTTCAGAAGTGTATATGCCACTATGCCATGCACTTACAAAGAAGAGAAAAATCGTATTGAATGATCGTGGACGCAATTGCAGAAACCGAAACCACATTTTGAAACTTGTGTAGATGTATGTGTCGTTTGTATCAGTTTTTATAAATGTTAATTCTATACTGGCTCTAAGGCGGGTTTTACGTACTAGTATAAACTTACAAGTGGAAGTTTGTTAACAAGCTCGTTGGCTCTTGACCCATTGTGCGTTATTTTAATATCACGCGAGAGTTGTTTTAATTTAATCAACTATCTACCTGCGCTAAAATCTTTACATCGTTACACAAAATGTTGGTAGGATAGGATTTCTGTTTTACCCCGGCGCTCACCGCCTGGTCACGAGAGCTGCTGAAGTGTATGTTTTACACTTTGGATTTAGTACAAACCAATAATTTATTGGGTTCCGAAATGACTTCGTAAGATGCTGGTTTCCATTACAAAATCTTCCTTCTAATCGTATACCACCAAGTTGCACCAACATTCTTACCGATTGGTCCGCCAGGCGGGATATGTAGGCCTAACAAAATAACGCACGTGCCCAAATGATTTGATTAAATAATGGGACGCTTACTGGGTGTCCTATTTTTTAACTGGATAACATTATAGTTGTCTAAGTACAAATTGGACAACTGGATAACATTCTAGTTGTCTAAGTAGGTGGAATGCCTGTAATCTAAATTGTAAAATGTTTTAATGCTCTAATTTTAATTCTAATCTACTTTCCGGTTTTCCCGAAAATGCTATTTAGTCCAACTTCAGCAAGTTCTACAAGAATGTCTCTTGTGTAGGGAAAAGTTGGAATTGGAGGCTATAGGTATCTCTAGCCATACAACTATACCACCGGGTTAATCTTGGTGTACAGGCATTTAAACTCTGATTTGATTGAACTGAACTTGATTTTTATTAAATTTCTTTCTTATTCAAAATTTAATATAAAATAAAAAAAGCTGACAATTTTCTAGTTGTCTAAGTCTGGACTAACCCCTAACATAAAGAGGTACATAACTCATACACTCTTATATACGTTTTAAGCTACTAGAAATACAATGTAATTGACATAGTTATCCCATCTTTTTTGCGACATCAAGCGGTTATATTGCGCCACTAGTGGCCATTTTAAATTAAAGACACTCAGTTTTTCTCGCCACAAACTTTAGTTTATTTTTATGGCTCATTAGGTTTCTACCACCTGAAGATTTATTCTATTGAATAAGGTAAGCATGGTGGGCTTAGGCTCAGTATTTTTAAAAACAAACAGCTTTTTGGCGTAAAGCTCTCCGGAACTGGGCGCTAGCTAGACGGTTGTGTCATTGGGAAATGTACTTAACGGACAATGTCTAAACTCAGCGGATAAATGGGTTCTACTAAATTAAAGGACTGTGTGAATCATATAACACACTGCAATAATTCCGGTAACCCGACGGTGTGCGCCAGGTGATCTGGCGATTGCCCGTGTGTTAACCCCCTTGGTTTTCACATTCACGGGGATAAACATGAATATCGTTTCATATTCTTTTTCCTATAAAAAATTCTAACAAGCACAATAAAATTTCCTACTAGTCTCCGATAAATGCCTTCCTTTTCCTTCTATTTTGTGTGATAGACCTAGTAGGAGGGATTACAGTACTTCCGTACGTGTTAAATCACTGCCGTTTGTTGTGCAGAGAAATAATACAAACGAGAAATAGTATATTTATAGAAATCAGTTTAAATAGTGTATCATATAAACGTACCGCATAGAGACATTGGGCGCACCTTTCGCCCTCTTTTTTTCTTGGTCCCTTGTACGCGACGACAAATATGACTGAATCATCGTGTAAATACGTTTCGATGGCGACTTAAAATCAGCTGCTGGGCGCGAAATGAGCATCGACAGTTAAGAATGATTTACCGGAACCCTTCTTAAATGGACCAAAATCGCAAGGCAAGTATTAAATACAACATGTGAATAAAAACACCAAATTTTACCTTAGTGAAAAATTTATATCGTGTGGTTTTTAGCAGAACCAAAGTGGTGATACGTCGTTTGATAATGACCGATCAGGTAACCCATATATTAAGATTTTACAGTGGGATCTTCACATTTTATTTGTTTTTCAGGCCCACCGAAGAATGATACAGGTTCAGAACAATCTAACACCCAAAAGGTACCCTATCCGTTGTCGTTTTTGACCATTGGAATGTAATATTCTACAATTGCACCTGTATTTGTTTACTAAGGTAGTATGACATACAGTAGCCAGAAATCAAAGCCTTCAAAAAGTTTTTAGGATTTAAATTTAACATTCTTAACTACAATGTGATCTTTTTGCAGATTGAATCTCCAACAATGTCGAAAACCAAAGATCAGCGCATTCTTTCAATGATTGTTTTAAATGATATTAATCAAAAGTTACAGCGGCAGGTGTTCTACACTGAGCCAACCGAAACTTAACATTCAGAATATTTTCTATTTGTAAGATTTGTATATATATATAATGTTACTGTTGCCTATGCAAAGAGCATTTCTTAATGCCGTTTCTTTACATGTACATGAAAAAGGTGTCAGTTTTATTAAATGCGAATAAATGGTATATTACAGGAATATTATACAGGTTTTGAATAAAACTGTAAATCATTACCTCAGCGCTTATTTATATTTAAAGCTCCCTTCTAGAAGCAGTAGCTTACACCAACTATTTAAAACCAGATAGCACAATACAAACACAGAAAAAAGCAGTGAAATTATACAAAGTTTAAATTATGTACATGGTGCATTCAAGTCTTGAATTGTGGGGTTAGTTCCACCATGTAAACCTTGAACAAAAACTACTTTTTAAACCGTGTTGAAAATTGTGGGGAGCACGGTTCCGTGAGTTTCTTTTCACTGTGAGTGACTTTCACCCGTGTGTAATGCTTAACCTCGGTAGCCTTGTGTTCCATGCTACGTCGAAGACGGGCAATTTCTTCCTTTTCCGCAATCTCCTTCCTTTTAGTCTCCTCTTCAATGAGCCTCTTCTTCTCTTCTCTCTCCTGAGCTAACTTCTCTTCAAAGATTTGTCTCTCTTTTGCTCGTTCGTCAGAGTGAAGGTTAAATTTTTCGGTCACTGAAATTAAATTGAATGGATTAAAACAAGACTTAAGTGTGGTGATTACAGAATTGGTTAGTAATAAGGTTTGGGGCGTACAGTTTCTGATTCGATCGGTTAGCTCATTCGGAAAAGAAAGAGCATCAGCAGTTTTCAAACGGCAGATTGCGGGTTCAAAACCATCCTCTGACTAGAAATCAAAGAGTATAACACAATGCAACAGCTCCACTAACTCGATGGTGCATAAGTGTTAAACTGGTAATTGGAGTTTGCTGAAAACACTAACTTGCCAACTCATAAGGTTATCTGACGATTGCTCTATAATTAATCTTCTGTTTTCCCATTGACAGGAATAAAACATGAACATTCCCCTATCATATACCGGTAATGTAAATAAAGATGAATACAAACTTTTGTCTTTTTCATGGAATGAAATCACCGCAACAAGGACATGCAAAATAAAAATCTAATTCAGGTGCATATGAGTGAATTTGAATATACAACATATACTTTTGTTTAGTTATAAACAATCACAAACGTGAGCAAACACCAGGGCACCAGGCATAAATCACTCACTTACCAAGTGCTTCTCGTTCTACTTTCTTAGGTTTCCACGGTTTGTGAAGAACATTATCAATGTTGACATTTGCTTTGAATAGAGTCCTATCACGAAGATGCTTTATCTCGTCTTCAACCTGTAAAACAAACCGCATTAGACTAAGTTCCATAATAGCATCCACAAAAAAACTGCATTTTAACGAGGGAATTAACTCTAGACGTGACATAATCTGATTATAAAAAAAAGTTTCACAGTGCGGTAAGAAAATTATTTTAACATTGGCCGGCAAGGAATTGGTTTAATATAAAACAAACATATTTACATTTTTGCTAAACTTGTCCGCTCTTCTTGCTGCTTTGGTATCAGTTGAGAGATTAAAGGGCAGAGGCTTCGTTGGATCTTTTGTTTTTTTCTCGGGCAGACGTAATTGTCCTGGCTCCATCACTGGCATTGCTTGGGCAACGAAAGCAACTGGCTGCAGTGTAAAATGCAATGATGATTAACACATTTATAATCAAGTGTTTGGTATGAAAAGAAAATGTATTTTTTTCTTTGGAACTAAAACTGTAACTTTGTGATGTGCGACGCTACCACTCCCCTTGTGTTAAAACACATATTTTCATTTACACATTAATTTTGGTTGTAAGAGATTAGATTTTATTAAATATTTCATGATAACTAATGTTTTCTAACTAACCTTGGATTCCTGGTTAATAATCTCATTGATTTTCTCCTTTTTCTTCGCAAATCGCTCAGTGTCATTTTTATCAAATGAAAATGGTTCAGGTTTGGTTATTACTGGGGTGGATTTAACGGTAGGCGGAGCACTTGATTTTGGTGCCGGATGATAAAAGGTGGGCTTTGGTTCTTCCTGCATATAGAAAAGAATTTTTAAATTAGTTCTAAGCATAAAAAGTTCTTAGGCAGTACAATGATGACAGCCAATAAAATGTTGCGATTTTCAGACACATATATAAGCTAAATTGTTTATATAAAACCATATATTTGTTTATTTGATCAATTTACCTTCACAGGTTGAACTGGTGCTGGTTTGACACGGTGTTTCAAAGCGAATGCTGGACTTTGAGGAACTGTAGCTTTAATCACTTGTTTCTCTTTGATACCCTTTATAAATCCATCTTTAATAAATCAACAGAAGTTAAAAATAATACACCACCTAACTCACAGTTGTCTTTTCCAGTATTGCCAGTGGAAGTGGTCTTGCTTTAAACGGTTTCGGCTTTTCTTTTTGATCTGGTTGCTTCGCAGGATTTTGCTTTGTTAAGTTGAAGCCAACTGGTACTGTTAACGGCTTTTTCTCTACTTTTTTTAACGGTGCAGGATTTGTCACACTTCTTCTCACCTCATTGGCCTTGAACTGGTTGCTATGTCAAAAAAACAAAGTTATAATAAACGACTATGATCACTTTACATCAGTGGTGCTCAATCTATTTGACCTCGTGGCATACCCAAGATCAGTTACGAATGAAAACTGCGCACCTTACATGGAAAGTCAAAACAATATGCTAAATACTCAAAGTGTTACAATGAAAAAACGAACTAGACAAAACCATTTAGTAGTTTATGATCTATACACCTTCTGTCGTCAATTTACGAAATGCAAGTGTGACGCACCTAGCTAATCCTTGCGGCGCACCATTTAAGAAACACTGATCTACATACTAGTTATTATAATTGAAATATATACTTTTTTATTTCTTGAACATCAAGTTCTTCTTTCTCCTTTTCACTCATGGTTAAAATCGGACGAGTTCGGATGGCAGAAAATTGAGGAGTTTTTGGGATTGTTACCTTCATAGCCTTCACTGGACCAGCTAAATAATATTTCAAAATTACACCTGAAATTTTAGAATAAAAAAACACAAAAAATTATCTACCTTTTCCAGTTGTAGAGGTTTTTGCTCTAAACCGCTTTGGAGTGTTTTTATGGAAATCGTGAATTGCTTTTGCCATTGGTACAAATGGTTTGGTCTCAACCATATCTTTTTCCAGCTTCCTTTTCACAGTTTTCTTGTCATCAGAAAAATGAAAAGGCTTAACGACGGTTGTCTTTAGCTTATTCTAAAAAAATACCATGAATAAGTTAAATATAATGATGTACAAAGAACATTAATCCTAAAATTTCAATTTAAAACTGCAGATATAACTATAGCAATGCTGTTTTTGCATTGTATTTTTAATATTATTTTAGACTGTCGATGGAATTAGATATTTCCCGTCAAGACGTTATATTCAATAACCTGTAAGTTACCTTAAAAAAACAACAGTGCAAATAGACAGTGTAATCTCTCATTCCTCAATATGTAAATACAATTTTATAAAGCTTGGACATCTACCTCATACGAGTTATACCAATTTTTTTTTTAAATTTATTATTCGGGTTATTCTATGTGGTGTCAGTCAAAAAATAATTTTCCACAATGATAATAAAATAATCATTACAATATTTAACTACAAATGTTTCTATTATCATTATGTTTTTTTATCATATTTCTGTGCTGTTGTACTGTACATACAGGAGAAGGTTCATGTTTTCTTAGATCCTTTGTAAAGTCAATGGAGGTAGAACAATCAGCCCTTGTTGCCATTGGGTGTAACTTCGCAGCTCGCTCACTTGTTTGAAAGTGAAACTCTGCATAAGTAACATATTTAAATTGTCTGCTTGATGCAAAGAAGTTAAGAAATATATTCTCAACACATACCCTCTCGGAGTTGTCAATCGAGGCTTACTGACTACATTCCAGGACGGACTTGATTTTGACCGTATTTTTTGTAGGGACAACTCAGAAGTTCTTTTGGTCTGTTTGGCCTTTTCTTTCGCCGATTTCACTTCATCAAGTTGTCTTTCTTCGCTGGTCAATGCTCTTCTGTGATTTGTCATTTTCTTTGGGTCACTATAAAAAGATATTATATAAAAATTTGAATTGCTCGTTTTCCTGAATTGTATAAAATCTATACTTCAGAATTAACCTACTGGTGAAATTTTTGCTTTTTATTAGGTGGTTCCTGAGGCTTGAACACATTTTCTCTTTGTCGAAGGCTTCTTCTCATCTGTGCTTTTGCTTTTGGTGTTGCACTCTTTCCAGAGCTGTAAAATAAACATAAACTGTGTCACTTTTAAATAAGGTGATATTTCATCTTTATTAATAAATTATAATTTTATTTAACACAATTGCTTACTGATTTTCATACACGTAGTATTGGATACAAATTTATTATTATACAATTCCATTTGCCTAAAAATATAAAAGTTTTTAAACATAACCCATTATAAATAATCTCATAGAAAGAAAAAAAATAAATCTTACTTTTTCAAAGGTTTTGGATTTTGAGCATTAACATGTCTTGATGCGGAATTCCATGACGCAAGACGACTTGGGGTCATGATATTTGAGTAAGGTTTCTTCGGTGGATCCGCATTTTCAGCTTTTCCAGCTTCAGTTTGAGTTATAGCTTCATTTTCATTCTGTGTGTTTTTCTCTGTATTTATAGGTTTTATGTTTGTTTTTTCTAGTGGACCCTGTTGAATTTCGGTTCCAATTTTTTCAGCATCCAGTTTCTCACACTTGATAATTATAACAGGTGCTTCAAGTTTTGGTGCTGTTTCTACATCTAATGCATCGGTTTTCACTTCTTCAGCTTTAGTTTCATCATTTAAAACTTCATCAATTATCGCGCAATGTTGGTCTGTTTTACTTGGTGAATGAATTGTGAAAGTCGAATTGGCCTTCTCCTCATTATGTTCTAACTCAGTTTCACTTTCTTGTTTTACTGGTGAAACATCTGGAACATTTACGGAATCCTGGTTTGTCTCTTCTTCAACATTGTCAATAAAATTGGCTGGCAAACCACTCTTCTCATGGTTTCGATCTAAAATTAAAATTCAAATTAAAGGCCACATCAACCGTATTCAGCACGAAAAAGGCCCGATACAATAATGTGGTATAATAAAGAATTTTTTAACTTGTAGGTATTAAATAATAAAAATATGTACTTTAAGTCAAATTTGTTTTACAATCAGACCAACATTTGATTACAAATGTATGAAACTAACTAGTAGAATTTATTGATCTTTTAAAAATAAATTTATAATATAAAATTTTGCAACAACACTTACTAAAATAATCATCAATGTTATCGTCAGTATCGTCTATGTTTGTAAAATCTATAAAATCCTGAGGTGCATCAAAATTCCAGTTGACATCAGACATTATAACTAAATAGTTTTACTGCAAAATAAAAAATAAATCAAATTGCTATAAAGACGACAAATTGGTTTAATAAACATTACAACAAAACCTTATAGTTAATAACTACGGTATTGAGTTGTGTATACGTTACAGTCTGATAACTTTTTGATGGCACTTGCAAAAATATCCTATTTTATCCTCATGCCATTAAAAATGTTGGCTTATATGGCCGCAGGCAATATTTTAGTCGCTCTTGCATGAGCCATTGAGCATGTAGCACATGATTTGATGTCAAAGTCAGCCATACTTCGCATCGCTTTTTTAACACAATTTGCATTTAACAATTTTGAACCACTGTCTCATTAATGGTTTTCTAGGGGGAAAACTAAAAGGAGGAAAAGGGAGAAGAAGGGAAACTGTACACTAGAATGAAGATTAAGATATTAGACTTAGTTTTAAACATGGGGCCCTATTGGAAAGTTCGTTTTCTGTGCGCCGGATTTTTGCGCCAACATTTTTTAACCTAAATTTTGCGCCACGCCAGCAATACTAATTTGCGCCACCACAAACGAAGTTGCATAATTTTCAATTAAAACTTTAAAATATAAAGCTTAAAGTATCTTAAATACCGACATAAATGGAAGGAGGTGTAATCATGCAACGCCAGCATGGTTTTTGTAGTTTTCTGCGCCAATACCCAAAAACGTAGTCCGTGCGCCACGCCAGATATATCCGGCGCATCATATGAACTTTCCAGTAGGGACATGGGGTAAGAGTTTCCTGTTTTCTAGTAAACAATGGTTTACTAAGATTGCCACTACCTTATAAAAATATCTAACTCCTTTTGGTGGTGCCTGTATGTAACCAAAAATAAACATTTGTACAACTGTATATAAGTAATGCAAAAATATTTTCAAGTTTTAAGTTTATTTTTAAATTGATACTGACATCAAAATCTTAACAAACAATAACAAACCAATTTTAAAATAAAATATATAAAGCTGATTTGACACTTGGTTAAATTCTAATCTATTGCAGAATACAATATTTATTTTAAATTGATTAAGAGTCACGGATACTTTTATTTTTTAAAGTATGGATATCCGAATTTAAGTCATAGGCTGTCCATGATGCTAAATAATTATTAGCCAATATGTTTCTTCAAACTGCATCGTGTTATTGCAGTTAAACTAACCATTGTCATTTTCGCTCAAAAGTTCGGCAAATCCAAACACAACCTTTCACTAAAAAGGCAAACATCGTTTAAACAGCTATGAAACTAAACTATTTGTTTGGATTAAAATCAGGGTTGCCAGACGCAAAGTACGCTTTACGGCCAAACTGTTTTTGCTTTACGGCCAAAATTCGGCCAATTTGTATCAACTGCAAAATAAACTATTTAATTTAGCCAATTGGGCTATTTATCTCTTTATTTATTAAAAAATTGTATAATTTTAATTCCCTCCAGATTTGTCTAACCCGTTCATATACTATATAGGAATGCCTACCGTTATTATTTTATTTTAAAACGTCATAATCAGCTTTGTGATTTGGTAATGAGACAGTTGATATTAAATTATTTCCATTTTCTGTCTCTCTTTTTGCCTTTTTTTTCTACTTTAGCGTAAAAATATTATGACGCTTCGGCCAAAAACTTGACAATATGCTTATACGGCCAAATTCGGCCAGATTTTTCCGCACGGCCAAACTATTTTTTTTGCGGCCGGGACGAATTTGGTAAGGCCAAATTTCTGATATTTGGCCGTAAAAAAGGCCAAATGGCAACCCTGATTAAAATTCCCGCTTATTTTTCTCCGTGGGTGGCGCTAAATATGAGTTATTATTGGTGGGGCTGCCCGTATGACAGATTTTTAAATTCAACTATCATTAAACTGATGAAACTACAATGTTAAACAAATTCATTTTTGATTAAATAAAAACCTTACTAATCGGCCAATCAAAATAATTTGGGTTATCGATAATTTATATTATATATTCAAAATTACGCCGTAAAATGGCTAATCACAAAGAGCATCCTTAGTTTTTTTCTAGTGTCCCTTTAATGTTCTATTAAGGGACAGTAGTTTATTCATTTTCCCTATCAAATAGCAGTAACTGAAACAAATTTACAGAAAAATACAAACTAAGTAACACAAAGATATGCGATGAAAAAATTAAGAGACTATTACCGGTAAGAGTAATCCACAACATTTAAAATATGTTGAAGGTTGTGTTTTACTTAATGGAGTTATTTTTTCTGTATAATCAGGTCGACTACAGTTTGAAGGCCTATTGTTTTTGGCCTCTATATTTCTCCGTCTGGAGCCATCGAGTCGATTCACGCGTCCGAT